>CAUYPK010003639.1:0-144135 GCA_963574355.1 Loris lydekkerianus
ATAGAGTCCTTAACTGTTTTTTTCAGCTTGACTATTGTTGGTATATATAAAGGCTACCAATTTATGAATGTTGATTTTGTAACCTGAGATGCTGCTGCATTCCTTGATCACTTCTAAGAGTTTTGTAGTAGAATCCCTGGTGTTTTCCAGGTATACAGTCATATCATCTGTGAAGAGCAAAAGTTTAATCTCTTCTGACCATGTATGGATACCCTTGTTCACCTTTTCTTCCCTAATTGTGATGGTTAAAACTTACATTACAATGTTAAAGAGCAGTGGAGACAATGGGCAGCCTTGTCTGGTTCCTGATCTGAGTGGAGATGATTTCGATTTAACTCCATTCAATATGATATTGGCTATGGGTTTGCTGTAGATGGCCTCTATCAGTTTAAGAATTGTCCTTTCTATACCAATTTTCTTAAGTGTTCTGATCATGAAGGGATGCTGGATATTATCAAAAGCTTTTGCTGCATCAATTGAGAGAATCATATGGTCTTTGTTTTTTAATTTGTTTATGTGTTGAATTATAATTATAGATTTACATATATTGAACTAGCCTTGAGACCCTGGGATGAAACTGACTTGGTTATGATGTATAATTTGTTTGATGTGTTGCTGGATTCTGTTTGTTAGGATCTTGTTGAACATTTTTGCATCTATATTCATTAGTGATATTGGTCTATAATTTTCTTTACCTGTTGGGTCTTTTCCTGGTTTTGGGGTCAGTGATGTTTGCTTCATATAATGTGTTGGGTAGTCTTCCTTCTTTTTCTACCTTTTGGAACAGGTTGAGTAATATAGGTACTAATTCCTCTTTATAGGTTTGATAGAATTCAGACATAAAGCCATCTGGTCTTGGACTTTTCTTTTTGGGGAGGTTTTGTATGATTGATGCTGTTTCAGAACTTGATATGGGCCACTTCAACATTTCCACTTGATTCTGGCTAAATCTTGGAAGGTGACGTGCTTCCAAATATTGATCAATTTCCTTCAGATTTTCATATTTCTGAGAATAATGTTTCTTGTAATATTCATTAAGGATTTTTTGAATTTCTGAGGAGTCTGTTATTTCGTCTTTGTCGTTTCTGATTGATGAGATTAGAGATTTTTACTCTTTTTTTTCCTGGTTAGGTTAGCCAAAAGGTTTATCTATTTTATTGACCTCTTAAAACAACCAACATTTCGATTTATTGATCTGTTGTATAATTCTTTTGTTTTCAATTTCATTTAATTCTGCTCTAATTTTGGTTATTTCTTTTCTTCTACTGGGTTTGTGGTTGGAATATTCTTCCTTTTCCAGTTGCTTGAGATGTCCCACTAAGTTGTTAACTTCCTCTGTTTCCATTCTCTTGAGGAAGGCTTGCAGTGCTATAAATTTCCCTCTTAGGACTGCCTTTGTGGTATCCCAGAGGTTCTGATAATTCATGTTTTCATTGTCATTTTGTTTCAAAAATTTGGCAGTTTCCTTCTTAATCTCATCTCTGACCCAGCTATCATTCATCATAAGGTTATTTAACTTCCTTGTTTTCATATGAGTACGCAGATTCCTGTTGTTACTGAGCTGAACTTTTATTCCATGGTGGTCCGAGAAGATGCAAGGAATAATTTCTATTCCTTTAAATTTACTGAGTTTAGACTTGTGACCTAAGATGTGATCTATATTAGAGTATGTTCCGTGGGCTGATGAGAAGTATGTGTATTCAGTTTTGTTGGGATGAAATGTTCTGTAGATGTCTGCTAAATCCAAATGTTGGATGGTCAGGTTTACGTCTAAAATTTCTTTGCTCAGTTTCTTATTGGAGGATCTATCCGACACTGCCAAAAAGTGTTGAAATCTCTGACTATTATGGAGCTGGAGGAAATCAAGTTGCTCATGTCTGTTAGAGTTTCTCTTATAAATTGAGGCGTATTCTGTTTGGCAGTATAAATATTAATACTTGAAATCTCATCACATTGAGTATTACCCTTAACAAATATGAAGTGACTATTTTTATCCTTCCTTACTTTTGTTGGTTTAAAGCCTATTGTGTCTGCAAATAGAATTGCAACATCTGATTTTTAGTGATTACCATTTGCCTGAAATATGGACAACCATCCTTTCACTCTGAGTCTATATTTTCTTTTAAGGTAAGATGTGACTCTTGTATGCAGCAAATATCTGGCCTGAGTTTTTGTATCCAGTCAGCTAACCTGTGCCTCTTTAGAGCACAGTGTAAGCCGTTCATATTAATGGAGAATATTGGTAAATCTAGTAAACTTTTAGGTATCGAGTTTTTCAAAAGTCCAGTGGACATTTTTAATCCTTTCGCTACTGTGGAGGTTGGAGTTTGATCAAAAGTTTCTGAGTGAGTTTACTTTTGTGGTAAAGGATTTGGCTGGTCATTATGGAGGATAGGTCTGAGAATATCCTGAAGACCTCATTTGGTTATGGCATATTTCTTCAATATATCAATATCATTAAAGTATTTAATTTCTCCGTCATAAATGAAACTCAGTTTAGCTGGATACAGGATCCGGGGTTGAAAGTTATTTTGCTTTAGGAGATTAAAAGTTGATGACCACCCTCTTCTGGCTTGAAAAGTTTCAGCAGAGAGATGTGCAGTCATTCTAATATTTGTCCCATGTAGGTAATGGATTTCTTACATCTGGCTGCTTTCAGAATTGTCTCCTTCATATTAACTTTGGTGAAGTTAATTATGATATGCCTGGGGAATGTCTTATTTGGATTGAGTAATTCTGGGGTTCTAAAACTGTCGCTATCTGAATTTCAGAATCTCTTGGCATGTCTGGAAAATTCTCTTTCATAATTTCATGGAGAAGAACCTCTGTGCCTTGTGAGGCTACTTCATCACTTTCAGGGATTCCAATGAGGAGAATATTAGCCTTCTTCGAATTATCCCAGAGCTCTCTGGGAGAATGATCCCTTTTTGCTCTCCATTTCTCTTCCTCTTTGAGAGTTTGGGTGCATTCAAAGGCTTTGTCTTCAATGTCAGAAATCCTTTCTTCTGCTTGCTTCACTCTGTTATGGAGGGATTCTACTGTATTTTTCAGATCTTTGAGGGCTGCAAATTCTTGCTTCAGTGTGTCAGTCTTTGGTGGTTTTGTCCTTAAATTCGTTAAATTCTTGAGGCAACTTTTGAATTTCTCCTTGAAGTTCTAATTCTGACTTTTGAATTGCTTCTCGAATTTCTAATTCCGTTTTTCCTCCCTTCTATTAATCTTGTTTGTAATGCAAATTCTGAATTTGACTTCTGACATCTCGGGCAGCTGTTTATGAATTAGATCTTTAGTTACATCTGCCATATCTTTCCTTGGGGGGGAGGGGTTGATCTATTCTGGTTATTCATTTTACCAGGGTTTTCTGCTGATTCTGCCCCATGATTGTTTTAAATCATTTGATTTTTCCCCTGGAGCTTTGTCAAGAACCCATACAGTGCTATGGCCTGAGAAATTGGGGACCTGTTTGATGTGGTGGGGCTAAGTGGTTCTGTCTTATTTTCAGCTAGTCTCTGTTCAACCCTAGTTAAACAGTTACTCTGGTTGAAGTCTCAGCTGTGGAGGAATACTAGCAATTAAGTCACCCCGCCACCCACAGGCAACCATTGGAAAAGGAAAATCAAACTTTCCTACAACCACACACCCAGGGCACCACTTGAATAGTCCTTGGGCAATTGGCTCAGTTCAAAAGGTCCAAATCAATTGTCCCAGTCAGCACCTGTCTCAGGTGGGAGAGTTTAAAAGGTCTCTGGCAACTGGATTGCAGGGGTCTGGTGACAACTCAGATATGGCTTGTTCTGGTGCTCTGTGGAATCAAGAGGACCCACCCAACAAATAGATTAGTCTGGGAAGGATGATGCCTCCTTCCCCACCTTGCATCTCTGTCACACCCAGTCACTGATAGCCCAAGTGTCTCAAAAAAAATATTAAAAATTATTTTGTCTTATTTTTCTATTTGCTTTCGGTTAGAAGATTTGCTTGAATTACCTGTTTTGCTAATATTACCCAACAGATTTTTCCAAGTAGGAAAGAAGACTATATACATATGAAAAATACTACACCATCAGGTTTATTACAATATGCTTACAATATTTTAAAATTATTGTGCAAAAATAAAAAAAATTTCAAATCCACTACATAATCATACACTGTGATAAACAAGTCTGGGATTACAAGTTACTTGCCCAGTATCTGTTGTACCCTACCCTTCTTCCTTAACAACACAAAGCAAATTCTGTTGGAAGCTTCTTCTCAAATAAAATACTATGTTTTTAAATCCATGATTATAATTTATACACGTATAGATAATAATTTATTATTCTCAATTGTCGGACATGTATTTTTAATGTTATTTTGCCACTAGAAATAATGTTATTATGAATAGAATTTCCCCTACATTTTTTTTACATCTCTAATTATTTCTCAGGGTAATTTAAAAAGTAGAAGTATTTGGCTGGATGCAGTGGCTTGTGCCTGTAATCCTAGCACTCTGGGAGATGAAGGCAGAGGATCACTTCAACTCAAGAATGTGAGACCAACCTGAGTAAGAGTGAGGCTTTGTCTCTGCTAAATATAGAAAAATTAGCTGGGAATTGTGATAGATGCCGGTAGTCCCAGCTATTTGAGAGGCTGAGGCAGGAAAATTCCTTGAGCCCAGGAGTCTGAAAGTTGCTGTGAGCTAGGCTGATGCCATGGCACTCCAGCTTGGGCAACAGAATGAGACTCTGTCTCAAGAAAAAAATATATTTGTTCAGAAATACTAATACTTTTTCACTGGTTATTTTCAAGGGCCATTATTCAAACTATCACACTATTTATTAAAATTCCCATTATGAATGTGTTAAAATCACTCTCTTAACATGCCCTCAACAGGACTAATTTGTCTTCAAAACAAAAGATTGTTATAATTTTGTAATTGAAAAATAATATTTCAGAGTGGTGCCTGTGGTTCAACGGAGTAGGGCACTGGCTCCATATGCTGGAGGTGGTGCGTTCAAACCCAGCCCCAGCCAAAAACTGCAAAAAAAAAAAAAAAAAAAAAAAAAAAAAAAAAATTATATATATATAAAATATATATTTATTTTTTAAAAATATATAATTGGTTTAATTTATATTTTTAAGTTACTGTTTGTTTAAAAAACATATATGTATGCTTGTTTTGGTCATGTCTTTCTTCGACAAATTACTTATTCATACCTACTTTTCTATTGGAATAATAGATCTTTTCTTGACTAAATAATTCTTTATATAATAAATAAATTACATTTTCCCTCTATTTGTAATAAATATGTGGGACATTTTTCCCAGCTTATTTTTTGCCTTTTGATTTGGTTGATAATAATTTCTATGTATAGTTGTATGTAGTACAACTTTAGTAATATACTAAAATCTATAGATGTTCTGTGGTTTCCTCTATTATGTGCTGTATTATACTAATGTGTAATTATCCTTCCTCTAAAAGAAGATCAGTTAAAATTTACCTATTTTTTCTTAGAGCTTTTTTTCATGATTTCATGCATTTTTAAGTAAGAACATATTTATTTATTGATTTTTATTGTTGGGGATTCATTGAGGGTACAGAGAACCAGGTTATACTGATTGCATTTGTTAGGTAAAGTTCCTCTTATACTTGTGTCCCACTTCCAAGAGGTGTGTCATGCACTGTGATCCCCCATCTCCCATCCTCCTTCCTTCTCTTTGCTCCTCCTTTCCCCCATTCCCCACCATATACTAGGTCATCAATTGTCCTCATATCAGAATTGAGTACACTGGATTCTTGCTTCTCCATTCTTGTGATGCTTTACTAAGAAGAATGTGTTTCAACCCCATGCAGGTTAATACAAACGATGTAAAGTCTCTGTCCTTTTTAGTGGCTGTGTAGTATTTCATGGTATTCGTATACCACAGTTTGTTAATGCATTCCTGGATTGGTGGGCATTTAGGTTGTTTTCACAATTTGGCAATTGTAAATTGTGCTGTGATAAACAGTCTGGTGCAATGTCCTTCCGATGAAATGAATTTTTTCTTCAGGGTAGATGCCCAGTAATGGGATTGTAGAATCAAATGGGACATCTAGTTTGAATTCTATGAGGATTCTCCATTCTTCCTTCCAAAAAGGTTGCATTAGTTTGTAGTCCCACCAGCAGTGTAAAAGTGTTCCCCTCTCTCCACATGCGTCTGTAGCTTTGAGATTTTTGTGATGTGGGCCATTCTCACTGGGGTTAGGTGAGAGAACATATTTCTTAACATCACATATTATTCTCAAGATGAAGACCTCTCAGAGTCAAAGTCCAAGTTTCATATCTGTAACAAAATGCTTGGATCTAACCCTAGCCCTAATCATAACCCTAACCCAACCTGATACTTGCGCTTAAATCAATGTGTACAGAATTAAGTTGTCTTGTGTACTTATTCCTCCAACTGCTCTATACCCATGTCTTTATTTTCCATGAGATCCTGTGTATTTGCTTAGTATGATCATTATAGTAATAAATTTTTTCTGGTTAAGTTTACCTAACTACCTTTTTTGCTAGTCACTTTGTGGCAAAAGGACTTGGTAAGTATGTGAACTATTAATGGAAGGATGAGAGCGTTTGGACAGGGTGCACAGACTTTACTGTTTTCTCTAAGGTTGATTTATGGTGATGCTAGCAAACCTAATTGTCAGGATTTGCAATACATTTACATAGTCACACACTTTTGCAAAATTCACAAACGTGAGGTATTTTAAACATAGGTGATTGAAACAACTCTCTCTTTGCATTTTGACTTTTGCTCCTTCATACTTTTTTGTGTTCAGTGGTGTGAGACAGTAGCAGATATCTCAATAGAAATGCATTTAGTTTAGATTTAACAGTACATATATGACTTATAGTCACTACATAGCAAACATGATACTAACTGTACTGACGTAGGGATTCTTCTAGGAATATTGCCTCTTCTGACAAATTGCCTGGTAGGTGACAGCAAAGTTTCCAGAAGACTAAGAAATTTGGTTGTGAAGGAAAAATATGATGGGAATGTAGCAAATCAGAAGTTCATCACTGAAAAATCTGTATTTATAACTCTTCATAGAAAATAAAATTTAATATCTTTCCACACATTTTACATTGCCTTTAATAGGTTATAAAGTTGAAAGCTAAACAATCAATAATAATTATGTTTTATTTCTATTTGTAGATTTACAAAAACCATTATCTTTTTATTCTTTCTGTTGAAAATTACATGACGGCATTATTGTATTATGAAGAAGTGACCAAAGACTATGTAGCCACAAAGTGTAAGAAATTTGAGGCTGGGTGCACTGGCTCATGCCTATAATCCTAGCACTCTGAGAGGCTGGGACAGGAGGATCCCTTGAGGTCAGGAGTTCAAAACCAGCCTGAGCAAAGCAAGATCCTGTGTTTACTAAAAATAGAAAAACTATTTCTAGGTGGCAAGTAGTCCCAGCTACTCAGGAGGCTGAGGCAGGAGGATTGCTTCAGCCCAGGATTTGAGGTTGCTGTGAGCTAGGCTGAAGTCATGGCATTCCAGCTTGGGTGATATAGCGAGACTCTGTCTCAAATAAACAAACAAACATACAAGAAAGGTATCACGTAGTTAATTAAAAAAAATACTGTGTTATTTTTCTAGATTTTATGGTGTTTGTGGTACCCCTTAAAATTTGTAATTAGTCACAATTTCTTTTCACAGTCTGAATAATATACACTTTTATACCTAATATTTGTGCGATATAGTATTTGCTATGTATTCTTTTGCACAGAGAGGGCTCCCTAAAGAACAGAAGCATTTGGCCTCATAAAACCTGGATTCACCCTGTGTTCTTCTGTATACTACATTATTCACCAAGAAGAACTGGTGGAGGAATCTCCCAATTTGCAAGTCAAAGTCCTTAGATCTGCAAAGTCAACAAAACTCAAAGCCCAGGAAACTTCTATTTTCAGTAACAACAGTCCTCCTCACTCACTTTTTGGCCAGGGTGGGAGGAGGAGGAAGGATGCCAGAGTTTTGGCAGGTGAAACTGCTTGCCTGATCCTTACAATGACAAAAGATTGCCAGCCTCTCATGCTGGGACAGCCTCATCAATCAACCAGTGCTTGAACTATTAGCATTGTCAGCAGTCACTTAAGAGATGACAATTCAAGGGTAGCTTTCCTCATCTGCTGACACTCCCTCAGTCAAAAGAACAAAACACTTAATCACAAGGAGGGGCAGGAATGCATGTCCATGACCAAAAGAACTGGCCTCATCCACTTTCAGTCCACACAACTTCTGAGCTCCTTTTGCATGATGGTGAAAAAGATCCTCAGAAGAAACCCTTAACTTGCTGGTACAGGAGTTGGGGCAGGGCCTGTGCTTTAGAAGGGAGTGGCTGTAATGCCGGGAACAGGAGGGTGACATCTTTGCCTGTGTGATGATGTCTGATTAAAAATAATGACAACAAACACATGCCCATAGGTGTTCGCACATGTATGATCTTTGTGGACGGGCAGAAATGACTTGCTGGCTAAGTGTGTCAGAAATGAAAGCCAGCCATTAAGCTCTGTCCTCACTTGGTGACCCGAGCAAGACTGCAGTGGGCAATCTTTAGGGGTTGTGAAAATTATTTACATCTGAAATCGGGGTTGTAGCTTTTTGATGGTAAAATAAATGGAATATGGATCTAGAGAATTTTCTTGTAACCCCAGTATTATTAAAAATACCAAGTTTTTATATGATTGGAAGAGAAATCACAGTACAAGTAGAAACTTCATCATTCTAGCAAAATTCCATTGACAGAATGTTTTAAAAACTTGTGTGCTTATATAGTTTTTACATTATTTTGAAAATAAAAGGTGGGAAATCAGTTTTACTACTTTTTGTTTCTATTAAAGGTTGTGATATCTTACTGCAACCCCACGACCCTATCACTTAGTATTATCTGCTGTAGAAAGAATAGAGATCTTTTTCTGGGGTGAAAGCAGGAGAGAGTTGTCTCAGTTGGCCTTTTCCTAAGTCCCTTTTTCCCCCTTACCTCCACTCCTAAATGATTCAGGGAATTAAACATGTGCCTATTGGCCACTTAAATTAGTGAAACTGCTCATGTCTAATGCAGGAACATTGCTCCAGATACATATATAAATAGAACTTCCCTGTACGCACACCTGTCCTGAGTTTCCGGATAATTCATATAAATCAAGGGTTGACTTTAAAATTCTCATTGCCAGAAACCTAAAGTGAGAGCTGTTGAAGAGATAAGGAACATGAGCAACTGTCCTTTGGCACAGAAATCAGTTTTAAAATGTGCAGATTAAAAATAAACTGACAATTACTCTTTTAAAGGCAGTCTATCTGTTAAAGGGGGCCTTGTTTGCTTGCTGTATGATTGTATGACTTGATTATTTTCTTTAAAGGAAGATCAATGTATAAGAGACCTTAGTTCCGTGCCCTTTTTTTTTTTTTTTTTTTTTTTTTTAGCTTATTCCCTTTCAGCCAATCTGTTGTACTGATTAGTATTAATGAGTGCTCTGACACAGTGGTTTGCAACCAGGGGCAATTCTGTTCCCCAGGGGACATTTGACAATATTGGAGATATTTTTGATAATCATGTCTGGGTGTGGGGTGAGGTGGTGCTTCTAGCATTTAGTGGAGATAAACCAGGGGTATGTGGACTGCTACACATTCTAGAGAGTACAGGGCAGCCTCCTGCAGCAATGAATCATCCAGCTCCAAATATCAATAGTGCCAAGCTGGAGAAACCCTGGTCTAAAATAGTGCACCCAAACTAGAAAGAGTGAAATCTTTCTGATGATGATGTGTTGAAAAGTTTTATGGGCCGACTTTCTATGAAGAGCTCCCAGCTCTCTTGTATCACTGTTAATTATGGCTACATTAACTGGCTTGAGTAAAACAGGTTCTGTTGGCTGAAATCTATTTTTATTTTAATTTAGAGAAATGGGTTTGGGGTGGATATCCTCCCTTCTGTTGGCCATCCTTTGATGGAGTAATGTAGTCGCTGTTTCAGAGGAATCAGTTAGGTAGGTGTAATCTCTGCTAGAGCTCAGGGCAAGTGAGGGTATCTGCAAATTTATAATTTTCATAAATAAACTAGAGGTTGTGGGGTCCCTCATATTTGTTGTCAAGCAAAAGTCTTGTTTCCTCTCACTTAGGAAATATTTGTTATTTTAGTTTGGAATATAATCTTATAGATTAAATTCTAAGTACAGAAATCACAGATGATATTATTTAACTATTTCTTGGCCGTCTGGATGACTAAAAGCAACTTTATGGGCTTGCTAGGAATGCATCTGGAATATGTCATGATGGTAATGTTAGAGGGATTTTTGACTGAATTAATGTAATTGTTTTTAAGTTAATGATCCGATATTAATTTTGAAAATCACATAACCACACTTACCTCATTCAGTATGTATCTTTGTCTTTCCTTTATATTTAGATCGTAAAAAAAAAAATTAACTTATTTGAATCCTGGGACCCTGGGGATATTATAGGAAAACTAGAAAGATGGTAGTAATACCAGAAATTGGTCCTGTAATAGATTAAATGAATAAGTATCATTCAGCCTCTGAAATGTAACTATGATATGAAATCATGTAGAATATAGAAATCTGTCAAAAGGGATAAAAAATAAAGCTGATAACCTGTTTCTGAAGAAAGCAGGGCAAAAGGAAATGCATGATTTATTAGTTAGAAGGGATACTTCCCCAGAGTGCAATGGTCAAATTTATAGGGCATTACTGAGGGAAAAATCTAAACTGTCTTCTTTGGAGACTTTACAGAATATGAACATTTATTTTATGTTTGACAATTAAAAATTTTGTTTGTTTGTTTGTTTAGTTTTTGTCCAGGGCTGGGTTTGAACCTGCCACCTCCAGCATATGGGGCTGGTGCCCTACTCCGTTGAGCCACAGGCGCCACCCAGTTTAAATATTCTAATTGCAGCCCATATTAGTTTCCTGTAGTTGCCCTAACAGATTTCCACAAATTTGCTGGTGTGAAACTATAAAAATGTATTCCTTCTCCACTCTGGAGGCCCAAAGTCTGGATTCAGTAGCACTGGGCCACAGTCAAGGTATCTGTATGGTCATGCTGCCCCCAGAGGCTCGAGGAAAGGATATATCCCTTTTCTGTTTCAGCTTCTGGTGGCTCCTGGTATTCCTTGGCTTGTGAACCACCTGGCTCCAGTCTTGAAAGCCAGCATTTCACATCCTGATCTGCTTCATCTTCTCACTGCTGTCTCCTGTGTGTGAGAAATGGACCTCTGCTTCCATTTATGAGGACTCACGAGATGGCAACTAAGGACCTCCAGGTAATCCAGGATAATTTCCCCATCTTAAGGTCTTTATCCTGATCACATCTGCAAAGGCCCTATTTCTGAAAAAGGTAACACTGTGGGTTTCAGGAATTAAGGCTCATTATCTTTGGCAGGCAGAGGGAAGAATTTTTTTTTTTTTAAGAGACAGAGTCTCACTTTGTCACCCTTGGTAGAGTGCTGTGGCATCACAGCTCACAGCAACCTCCAGCTCTTGGGCTTAGGCAATTCTCTTGCCTCAGCCTCATGAGTAGCTAGGACTACAGGTGCCCGCCACAATGTCCCACTATTTTTTTGTTGCAGTTTGGCCTCGGCTGGATTTGAACCCTCTACCCTTGGTATATGGGACCGGTGCCCTACTCACTGAGCCACAGGCACCGCCTGGGGGAAGAATTTTTTAGCCTACCACACAAATTGAGGGATAAACTAGTTGATTGCTTCACTGGCATTTCCAGAATTAGAATTCTGTGATTCACCTTTGGCAATCTGATTTACCCTTCTCCGAGTCTTGATTTTATCTTTTACAAAATAAGCCTAATAATGGTAGTTAGGCCATAAGATTGCTATGAAGACTAAGTGCCTTAATACTATTAAAACATTTAGAAGAGTGGTTGGTACCTAATAAGTTCTAAGTGTCAGCAATCATTACTTGCTGGTGCTGTCTGTGTTGGTATTATGGTTATTATGAGAGGAGGCTATGTGAGAAGGTAATTGAGTACTGGCTTGGTCACCTGCGATCTATAACCCGTATTTCTTTACTATTACTTTATTTTGTTTTGATACATTTGATTACAGTGGATCACAGAAGTAGTTAAAGTAGTACCTTGGTGTCCAAAGAATGTGTTTAATCTGCTGTGTGAAGTTTGATTTTGTCTATAACAGGAACAGCCTAACTAACCTAACCCCCAAATTAAACAGGCAACTCAGAAACCAAGTCTTGCAAAACAGTCCCATAAGAATAACTAACAGTCTTAGGAGCAGTCAAGATACGCTCCTCACTCAGGGAGGAAATTAGAACTCTAAAAATGTTTAATCCCTCTTTTCAAATATTTATGGATATAAGTAAAATATCAAACTTTTAGATTATAAGAGAAGCCCTTTTTTGCTGAATTGAGCGCCATACCTAATACAACTTGAGTGGAGTCAGTTTCTATTTCAAGTCACCTTTCTAGCTCTAAAATTTGTCCTTTTTCCTCCCTTATCATTATTGTAGTATAAGCACATCTTATTTGGTATAACAAAACAAAATATTGGCTTCAAAACCATTTCCAGCCCAGGGTTTTGCTAGGTTTTATAAATATGGACACTCTATATTCTAACATACATTTAGTCACTTTGAAGAAGGCATTATGTTGTCTGTCATACACACTAATGGGTAGGGTATGTCATTTCTTCTGGTGGCTATATCAGGACTATTGTAATTACACAGTCATTGATGAGCCAGACTGAAAATAATGTTAATTGGGTTTTCATTATTAATGTGATATAACGTTAAAATAAAATTTTAAATAACAATGTCCAGGGCAAACCAATGGAAACAATACTTCCATTTTTCTCAATGCATTTTACCATGAAATAACCATATGAAGCTCAAGTGCTGTGTTGACAGCCTGTGGACCTTTTGCTATTCGAGACAGCAAATAGTTAAACCTTATGAAATTGTTGTATTTGTAGGTAGGCAAGGTTGAATGGGGTGGTTTCATATGGTACAAGGCAAACAATACCCCCATGAAGGAGGTCAGTTTTTCAGAGCTATTAAATGAAAGTAGCTAGATAAAACATTCAAGAATATAGAATTTTTTTCATTTCCACTTATTTATATTTCTTCCAATAAATATATAAACTGAGTCTTGTTTCACATACTTTATTTTATTTTATTTTATTTTATATATTTTTTGCAGTTTTTGGCTGGGGCTAGGTTTGAACCTGCCACCCCCAGTATATGGGGCCAGCACCCTACTCCTTGAGCCACACAGGCACAGCCCAGAGAAGGTAGGGAGGTTGATTCAGCATCTGGACTACTTTCTTTCTTTTTTTTTTTTTTTTTGTCTGGGGCTGGGTTTGAACCCACCACCTCCGATATATGGGGCTGCCGCCCTACTTCTTTGAGCCACAGGCGCCACCCTCACATCCTTTACTTTAATGTCAATGATTATGGGAGCATACATTATTAAAAGAAGGGAAATTAGCAAAAGAAATCCACACTGGGAAAAGCTGTGTACAGAAAACAATGAGAAATGCAGATCATTACAAACTTTGTAATCATTTCTGTTTGACAGTGTTTATCTCTTTAAATGCTTATCTCCTTACCCAGTTTTATTTTATTTTTATGTGTCTCATAAAGTTGGATATCAATCAATGTTTAGTTCTTTGGTATCTGATCACAGAGAGCACATTGCCCTGGAATTTTTATATAGTATATGGGAAGAAAATCATTTTCATATATTGAGATTTATTATTTGAATTTTTTCAATATAGCAAAGCACACCTAAAAAAATTTAATGTACCTGCATATGCAAGCATGCTATGCTATTATAGCATCAGGTAAAATTTTATAGCTTCTGTTGGAGAGAAGGCAGAGAATCAAATCCATGCACACACTTCTCCCCTTCTGCCCTCCGCCCATCTCTTTGCATTTGGTGATATGGGGAAGGGTATTATGTTTTCTATAAAAATCTCCAAAACATTCAGTCATTGCCTTTTGTGTTTGGGCTTGCTCTGGAATGATAAGTAGCTGAGACTATGCCAGATCTCTAAGGGAAGAATTACCTGCGGGTTAAGTTCAATGACTCAGGAAAGGGAATGACTTCAGAGAGTAAAGTACACGAACCTATTATTATAGAGTTCATCAAAAAGTTAAGTTTCATATTGATATGATTTTTTTTAATGGCAAATTGCATGGTTTTCTTATATCAAGGAAGTTTTGCTATGAGAAATTTCACATTGAGAAACACAGTAGGTTAGTAGTAATAACCTCTGTGAACTGTTCTCATCTGCTTCTGTTTTATCAGAGCAGTCAATTCTGGCCTGGTTTCATGCCTTACCTCGTAGTACGTTGCATTTCAGAATGGATGTAAATGAGTAAACTGAGACCACTTCATACTTTAAAAAGCAATCTTACTCAGAGTAAGCATGTATACTGCATACCATTAAAAATGAATTTGGGCAAAAAAGAAAATGACTGTGGTTCAATAATTTATGAAAAATGTTACAGTTTTATTATCTCTCTATGCCTTTTTTAAAAACACCTATCACTGCAGCATGGAGGTACTCAGATGAAAGATTGATTTCTAGCTCAGAAATGGAGAGAAATTTCTATTTTCCATTTGTTTCTTAGCAGTTTGACAGAGTGAGCAAAAAAGGCAGACAGAAGGGAATAAATCAATTAGCTAGATAATTTATATGATACTTTCTGCAGGCAAAAAATAAAATTAGAGAGGTTTTGGGAAAAATACAAAACTTTGCCGGAACTTTCTTTAAAATTACATGTGGGATGGGGCAGTGTGTGGGGTTAGATGGCCACCAGACATTGCATCATACCAGGTCATACAAGTATACAAGAATGGTATGAGCTTATATTTATTGAAGTTGAGTGGTTCTCTGAATACATGACGCTGCTTTTGCATATGTCTGAATTTTTCCACAATAAAAAGTTTTTATTAAGTCTCAAGATTAGCTGTTTCCCAACAGAAATTTACACTCTAAGTATGGAAAGAAACAAGAATGTTCATTGTACACAAATACCACCAGCTCTGTATATTATCAATTTTTCATATTTTCATAAAATCTTGATTTCTATGTCCTTCTTAAGATGGCTCAGACAATTCCCCAACAAGTAAATGTGCTCAACATCTCTAACACTGTTCGGATGTCAAGGTCAAGGTGGTCTGTCGTGAGAGGACAAAGCTAATAAACATCACAAATAAAGAAGCAAGAGAGATACTCTGAGGTATAAATTGAGGAGAAAGGGGAGAATAGAAATTCGGATTAGACTCATTCTGACTTAGCAGGCCCATCTTTTTTTCTCCCATGGCAACATAAATGTTCCAAAGATAACAATATTATGTAGTAACTAATTTTGATTCTCTGTGTGGTTTTACGAGCATGCCTTGGTGAGGTACCTGAACAACTCAGAAATAAAATGGCTCAATATTATATCACTATTTTTGTGGAGAACTAGAACCTTACTACTGATGTATTCTTTAATCAGAGTGAATGGCATTGCCAAGAACTGCTTCTTAGTTTCCACGCTATACCTGTAACATTCAGTTGCTAATACTGATTGAACTTACACTACTAATTTAGTGTCAATTGCACAGGAAAAAAAGTATACAGCCAGGTCCCTGTTCCTTGCTGTTACTCAGAAAGTCTGTCAAAAACAAAACTTTAAACCAATATCTGCCATTTTTTTTGTCTGTAACAACCTTATGTTTATTGAGAGAAGGTTATCCATTCATAAATAACTTAGGAGATCAGACAACGAAGTCTGTGAACTTCACCCTAGAAAAAGTGCTACAAGCCTCATTGCTGAGTATCACCACAGTCCCCTTCAAAGTACAACCCTTGGGAAGTTATGTAACGATGCCGGCAGCTAATCCACCTTTCAAAGCAAATTTGGATCTCTTTTTCTGGAATGGCCATCAGAGATTTCATCATACAAGGCCTATCAGTGAAATTCACAAACTAATCCTAGAAAATGTGCTACATATCTCATTGCTTAATATCACTGTGGTCACCAGATGTCCAAGGGGAGTACTTTGAAGGTGACCATAGTGGTATTTAGCAAGGAAGTACATACCACTTTTTCTGGGATTGAGTTCATAGTCTGAACTTATACGTTCTAAGGTCAAAAAAAATACATGTAAGTTCCTCTATGTAGATTTGTGATAAAATATTATAAACACAGATTATATGAAAACTTAGCTTTAAACATGTTCCGTGAATTTGACCTTGCAGCACTGTACTTGGTTGGGCCGATATAGTCTCTTCATTAACCCTTTTTTGACTCTTGCCCCCACAGAGTTGGCAAATTCTTTGTTTATACCATATTGCACACTGAAATTCTATTATACCACCTATAACAGCATGTTGCCTTTCTGAGTTTACATGCCTGCCTCCTCCTGGGATCATTTTCGACACCCAGCACAATGACTAGCTCTTTGTTGGTTTCAGTAAATGTATGTGGATGGTTAGCTGAATAAATGACTTACAATGTTTAATACTTTGAGTGATTTTGATCTGAATTAAGCAGAAGTCTGTTGGCTTTTCCCTGTTCCCTTTCTCACATCTTCACTGGGGCTACTTAGTTAATAGAAGAGAGAAATATTTTGCCCACTGACTTCTAATTTTATTATCCTCTGATTGAATTAACCTCTGCATCCTTAAAGACTCTAAATTTGCCTTCTCAAAATAAAAGCAATACACTTTATGACTTTTTTTTTTTTTTTTTGAGACAGAGTCCCACTATGTTGCCTTTGGTAGAGGGTCATGGTGTCACAGCTCACAGCAACCTCAAACTCTTGGGCATAAGCGATGCTCTTGCCTCAGCCTCCCAAGTAGCTGGGACTACAGGTGCCTGCCACAATGCTTGACTATTTTTGGTTGCAGTTGTCATTGTTGTTTTAGCTGGCCCGGGCTGGGTTCAAACCTGCCAACTTTGGTGTATGTGGGTGGTGCCATAACCACTGTGCTACAGGAGCTGAGCCCACTTTATAACTTTTGCATTAGCCATGAGCTAAATAGCACACAAATCTAAGATCTCTAGCTCCTCAGAGCAAATATCTCTATCGTTTTGAGTCATTTCCTTGTAATATTTAGATAGAATTTACTGTGACTAAGGCAATCTAATGCTATTTATTGAACTGCTCTCACAAATCCTTATCACCTCCATTCTTCTAAATCCAGCCTTGTCTTCCATCTTTTTGCTTTGCCTCTTGCCTTCCCATCCACTCACTCCAAGTTTCTGTTCACTTTTTTCAGAAGAGTTATCCTTTCACATAAGAAGACAATCTTTGTAGCTCTTCTGAGGTCCATAGTTTTGAAGTTCCAAGATAATAAGGAAACATTTCTGTGTAGGATGATTTAAGCAATCTCTAAAAGAGGATGTGAAGTGGTACCTCAAGTATTGAACTTCATTAAGGCTTAAACTTAACAAGTCCATTGTCTATCAAAACATCAGTGGTTTTCTTCCTTTGTTTTTTAAAAGTTTTTCTACTCCTTTCTTAGAAGAACAATTGTTTTCGAGCATTGGGGATATTTGGGCAGCTTTTCTTTCTGTTCTTCCTAGGTGGGAAGAAATGTCTTCTTATGACTTTCCAGAGGGCTCTCATTTATGTTCAGTTCAGGGTGGATTTTGGGCAAATAGTCAGGTTGATCCTTGTTATTCTTTATGCAAAGAACCCATCCCTCATATTCCTAATTACAAGTAATCTTTCCTGTGTTATACTACATCCAAAGTTTCCGACAGGTGGGGTAGAACAGGCTGCTATTTCATACTAAAGGTCATATCTGGCCTGCCGCCCAGGAACTTGCTTTGTTTTTTGTTTTGTGGTTTTTCTTTTCTTCTTTTCCTTAGACAAGTAATGTTTTATTAGAAAGAATCTGTTGATTTAGGTATTAAAATACGTGTCAGTCAAGATGGGTTTTTATATTGATTATTTTTAGAACAAAGCTGTTTCTTATAAACCTGAATATATTACCCATAAACATGAGATAAATAAAACATTTTTAGCTCCATTTTATAGATAGAAAATAAAATCAGAGATTTGTTTCCAGTCACATGGGCCTATGTGGCCCTAGAAATAGATTTTGTAACTTATAATTGAAGTCTACAAGAACACAACATCTCTAGATAAAATGTATGAATACCAAATTGCTGAGTGAGCTGGTATTATTTAACATTTTAGTGTTAAATAATGGAGTTATTTGCTCTGAGGAGTTCTAGGTCTTAGATGTATCATTTAGCTCATTACTGATGCTAAAGTCATAAAGTGTATTGCATTTATTTTTGGGAAGGCAGATTTATAGTCTTCAAAACATGATAGGAAATTCCCCTGAGAAAGCAGAGCGTGACTATTCAGGAATTTGTTTATACATCTATTTTGAAAATAATCATTTAGCTAAGTGGTTGCATCTTGATAAAAGACTCCCAGTGTCCATCTAATAAATGAGACTGGATATAAAAATAGACTCAAATTTCATGCCTTATATATTTTGTCCTTGGAAGACATACTAATGCTTTGCTTTGCTATTACCACCGCTCAGAAAAGCATAAGGACTCACTTAATCTGACACAAAAAAATTAGTCTTCAAAATTGAAATGGAAACAAAACAATCAGAATACAGTATTCTGCTTGGTTGTGTGTGTTATATAACTTATTCTAAACCATAATCTTAATAGCACCACAGGTTTAAAAAGGTTTTGAGAGATGATCTTATTAGCTTTCTTCCCTACCTTGAGAACCAGACCCTCCCCTGGTAACATAATTTGCTGTACCATTATCCTCTTTGCAGGTATTTTATCCTAATGCCAAACATAAATTTTTCATGCTACAGTTAATTCTATTACCCTCATTAGCCTCGCCGTTTCCATTGAGGTGGGAATGGAATATCTACTTCTTTTCCTCTGGGCCTTAGTATCTACTGATTCTTGAGAGAGAAGGGGCACCCTTCACTTCCAGTGAGGGCAAACCACCTCGGGAGTGGCAGGAGCTGGCATGTGTCTTAATATAGTTTGTCATTCTCTATGTTTGTATACTAAGCTTCTGAGTAAGGTGCTGGATAAGTGATTCTTTTTTTCAAAAGTGCTGTAATGCCATTTATAAAGAATGACCTATTTCATTTGAAAACTTAATATCATCTGGTGGTTTCCTACGAGCTGTGGAATGAAACAAAGTGAAGGAAAAGTTGTTCCAGACATGATGACTATTTTTGACCATTTTCCTTTGTTTCTTTTGGTCTATTGCACTGGGTCAAGGATTTAGGGAGAATGATGAGATTGAGTCATATTTTTAGAAAAGAAAAGTGGGGGGGGGGTTCAGTTTCCTGCTTCTGAGGGCCTTTTTTCTTTTTCCGGAAGAATTTAACATACATTACAGAGAGTCTTTTCCTATATTCCTCTAACAACCCTTCTCCACTGTCCCCAAATTTGGGTGACTCTGGGATCTAGAGGTTAATAAACTATTTTCAAGGTGAAATAACACTGAGAGAGCTCCCAGCACCCGGAGAGGTCTGGGCAGCTGGGGTGGGGTTCAGCTCTCAGAGTAGATCTGGGCCAGGCCAATAGCAAACGGGGCTGTAACCCTAACAGCTGTTTTGTGGCCTCTGTGAAATGAGGTGGTGGCTTTCATCCAGTTTCTGGACAGCTGGCTTTCTCACAAAAAGCAACACAATTGCCATTAATTGGCACTTTTGGTGGCAGCTTCCACAGACAGTTCATGGAAACTTTTCCTCGTCCTTTTTCTCCTTTCCTTTCATTTTGACTTTTCCCTTCCTTCTTTATCCCTTTTTTCCCCTTTGTCTCATCAGTAGGTGGCCTGGGGAAAATAAAAGAGCAGCACCAGTTCCTGAGGGAAGAATGCATTAACACCTCAGACTGTGCTCTCTGCCAGTGCCTGCAGGGGACCGAGGGGAGGGCCCTTGGGACAGAAGCTCGCGGCCTCCCGCAGCACAGAGCCTGCCTTAGTCTTCCCTGCCCAGCCTCAGGTTGCTTTGCTTAAAGTGTGTCAGCATTTACTCTGAGATTGTGTATTTTATCCATTGAGCTTCTCCTTTCCTCGCAGGGCTGTGTTTGTAGAATGAATGGAGCCCCAAGGAATCAGTAGTGATTCAGTAGTTGTGGTATAAACCCTTCATCAACACTCCCTCTTAGGTACAACCCAGAGAAGCGGAGAAGGTTGTACAGTTTGTGATTCCTTTCCCTGATAAGAGCCGCCCTACTTTGCTACTTTGGGGGATATGCATGATAATTATATATATCCCCAAATCCAAAATCAGCATTATCTTACTTTTCCAGACATTGATGTATTTATAATGATATGTATTTGACAAATTTTTAATAAAGTAAAATGAAACCCCATTTTCTATCATGCATCTGACAAATCACTTGAATTAAAAAAGGCAAAAGTCTATGAAACAAGGACAGCCTGGAAGTCCATGGTGTGAACCATGAACTTCACAGAATGATACGGATGCTCCTGTGTTCTTTTGGATACAAATAAAGGAATAGGAGGGGTAGCTGCCATGCTTAAAGTCTGTCAGCAGCTCATCCAACTTCATTTTCTCAGTCTCCATTTGGCAGTCAAGAAGGGAACTAAAGGAAGATTTGCTGCTCATATACTTGTCAGTTTTCAACTAGAAGGAGGCAAACGATAGGACATGATGCTTTCTTACTGTGGAAAGAGAAAAAAAAGTTAAACAATTTTACAGTGGTTCTGAACTTACTAAAAAGCACAAAGCCTTTTGCGTAGGCTGCTTCTCTTTGGAATTTAAAACCCGTTTACAACATGGTACAGGAAATTTCAACCAACATGCCACACATGGGTTTGCATTTAACTCATTATTGATTGCTAAGAACACTTAGCACAGCCTAGACGATATCCCAGCATTTTAAAAGATCATTCAAAACCTAAGCCAGGAGCTTGAGTTGGGGCAATAATAAACAGATGTGAAACCCCAGATATCCTTTGCAAGTCAGAAGACTAAATTACATGTAAACTACTTTTGCCAATGGTTGATTCTTAATAACCAGGACTCATAAAATAGTCATTAAGGAAAAAAGTGAAATTTAGAGTTAGGGAAAATATCCAACACCACCTCTGACTCTCCGACCTCGGTGATCTTATCCATCTGCATCTAAATAATGGGAAAATTCATAATCTGCCACCTTTTGATTGTTACTTAATGAGTACAGATTAATCAAAGATCAACATTTTAACATACAATAATATAATGTTTATATCATTAATAGACGGAGCAACTGTGAATCATACATTACAAAAGATAGTTTTGAAGAAATGTAATTTCTAGGACACACACAGTCTATCTGCTAGAGCAGTGGTTCCCACTTTTGTGATTCATTTATTCATTTATTTAGAGAAATGATAGAAGTCAGAGAAATGACAGGACCAGATTGATAGGCGCCCATTTGTATTCTTATTATTTTTAAATTCTCTTCAAAGACGTTGACAAAAAAAAAAAAAAAAGAGAGAGAGAGAAAGAAAGAAAGAAAAAAAGGAACAACCAACTAAATACCCCCCAATAGAGTCATAATTCTGATTTATAACCATTTGTAGTCTGGACATGCTTTTGCATCTAAAAAGAAAGCCTTTTCTGACTTTTCTACCTGTCCCTCTCCTTAGCTTGTCATTTCCAAATGTACCTCCCTCCTTGATAGCAAATGGCAAGTGAGAGAGAATTGGTTTATAGCTGCCAAAGTCTTCACCTCAGAGGAGTGCTGGTTTAATTCAAACAGGGCAAAACAAACGTCTGAGAAGGGGTGAGATTTTAAGGCTTGGGAGCAAGTGGAAGCATCATTTCCTGAGTCCACACCTCCTTCTGTCATTGTTGGCAGAGACTCTGTCTGGCTCTGTAGCTTTCCCATCTACACTCGTTAAAATGCCATGTTGTCACCTCCCTCCCTTTGTCTGTGTTGTTTTTCTCCCTAAGGACGTGGAGACATTGGAGAAGATAAATGCAGTAAATTTACGTTATATATATCTGAATGATATTATTTTGCTAACAACGAATGCTAGTTACAGGGACAATATAATTTTTCTACATGATTGATATTAATTTTTCTAAGCTCTGAAGTCTACTTTAAATATTTAATCCATGTGATGCAAATTCAAAACTCATCATGGGCCATACTGATGACAAAAATGAAGAAATTGGGTTGTAGACAGTGCCAAGGGCTGTGTCATTACGGAGGGCAATGCACAAGGACCACGCATTTTCTAAGGCCAGGGCACCCCCATTCACACTGTGCGACATGTGGATGGTGCCCCCTAGTGTGGAGCTGTGCAGAGGCTGTGCTCTGCCCATTCATTCATTCAGAACATCCTCATTGAGATTGCTGTGTGCCAAGCATGGCTCTAAGTGCTGGGGATATGGCAGTAAACAAAGTGGATAGGAATCCCTCATTTCACAGAAACTAACACCACTTTCCTTTGATTACTTTTTTTTTTTTTTTTTTTTAAGGCCATAAAGCCCCTGCCAACCAAACACAAGTGTTCATATGCAGCATTTAGCCCATGGGCCCACCAATTAATGACCCCTACTATAGGCATTCAGATTAGTTCTGTGATCATGCAGGTTTTAGCCATGTAGATAAAATACAGTAATGTAATGACCACAGGTTTGCACCCACCACTTAGCTTACGTTGAATGAGAGCTCTGGGTACCTAGAAAACTCAGCTATTTAATTTTTAATTAAAAGTTTACACCCCACCCCAGTGTCTGCTCTTGTTACTCCTTCCGAGAAAATACAATTCCTAGAGGTAACATGTTAGGAAAGAGACAAGGAAAGCTAGAGTGAGGTAGGGGTCATGGCATTCTGCCAAAACATTGTCTAGAAACCTGTCCTAAAAAAAGGGAAAAGGTGAGCCATGGAACAGTGCTCACTGTGGCAACCTGAGCCATTTCAAAGTCTACTTCTGATCACCTATAAATTTAGATTTTTTTTTTCCAAAGAAAAGGTAAGATTACCTGAAGTGTCATGTCCCTTAGGAGGATTTTTTTCTTTTTCTTTTTTTTTTTCTTTTTGCACTGAAAACTTGAGTAAAAAGTGAGAGGAAAACTTAACTTTCTGCAGGAAGCTTCAGAGAAATATTATTATGTCACTCAGTTAAAAAGTTTTCCATCTCACAACACATGTTGTATTTTCTTAAAAACATGACTCAAAAATATTTAAAAGACCTAGGTCACAAATCAGATGAAGAAAGAGAGGCGTGGAACAAAGATCACATATAAACATTCACATCTTCCAAGAAGTAGAGCAACACCCACCTGTAATTACCTTTCCTCTTTTCTACCTGCCCTCCAGAATCTTTTCTTTCCAAAACCCTTCAGAAATTAAGGATAATGATGATCAGAAGTGAGAGAATTACCCTATCAGTCTACACATTATGTTAAATTACTTTTCCCAAAGTTTGGAAGAATTTCCTGAAAGCTGTCAAAGGTATTAATTTCTCTCTCCCTCTCTCTTTAAATCACAAAGCAAAATTCCACTGTCTCTCCCCCACCCCTTCCAAAAAAAAAAAAAAAAAAAAAAAAAGTTGTTGAGTTTTGCTTTTCTATTCACTGCAGCCCTGGCCAAAGTAAAGCCCTCTTTCTCAATGACGTCAAGATCTCTACCAAGATTAGGCTTTCATTTCTCTATTACAGCAATTAGCCAGGGAATGTATAAAAGGCTTCAGGGAGACTCACTGGCTGCAGAGAGAGGCGCTTTGCACCACAGACAGATAGCAAGGAGGAAAAGCCAGAGGTAGTGAGGGAAAAGAGGAGTCAGTCGCTCTTGGAGAAGGGGGAGAGTGAGACTGGGAGAAGCCGCACAGAAAGTGTAAAACGGAGTAAAGAAAGAAAGAGAGAGAGAAAAAAAACTACCCTTAAAGCACATTTAAAAATCTCAGGCAATTCAAGAAAGAAACAGGCTACGTTTTAAAGAACATAGAGACAATGAAAAGCTAAAGAAAAAAAAATGCAATCTCTGCCACAGTCTCATAGGTGCTTGGGAGTGAAAGTAGAGCTGCCGGTCTTTAACGGACTCTGACAGGGGTAACTGGATTAGGGACGGGTACGCCAGCTTTTTTTTTTTTTTTTTTAAACATCTTAAATCCCGGAAAAAAAAAAAAAAAAAAAAAAAAAAAAAGCAGCAGCTCCGAATTGAATGAATTGATGGGCACACTCCAACTGCTGGGCTGGAGAGACTGGACTTGGTCTTGCCATTTCTGCTGCTTTGAAAAAGGAGACAACTTGGGCTTCCTTTTAATTTAGTTTTTCTCCTTCTCCCCCCACCCCCCAACCTCCCCCACCCCTTCTATCACCACCCCCCCTTTTAAATAAGAGGGTGAAGGGGAACCAGAGCGCACAAGGGAACTGACTCAGGAGGCAGAGAAGATGGGCATCCTCAGCGTAGACTTGCTGATCACGCTGCAAATTCTGCCAGTTTTTTTCTCCAACTGCCTCTTCCTGGCGCTCTATGACTCGGTCATTCTGCTCAAGCACGTGGTGCTGCTGTTGAGCCGCTCCAAGTCCACTCGGGGAGAGTGGCGGCGCATGCTGACCTCAGAGGGACTGCGCTGCGTCTGGAAGAGCTTCCTCCTCGATGCCTACAAACAGGTGAGCAGTGCTGAGGACCGCCTCTCCTTAGGGCACAGAGGCAAGGGCTCGCAGGTGGGGACTGGGAGCCTTGGGGAGCGTTGTGGTGGGAGCTGCCTAGTGGCCTTGCTCAAATGACCCTCTGTGTTGACTTTGCACACCTGTTGCACAGGTTAGAATTGGGGGGTGACAGATAATAAACCACGACGACTCTGTGTAACTAATAAGGAAGTCTCTGTAATAAAGGGAATTAATATCTTGTTGCAATTTTGGAGTAGAGGGAGTATCAGCCGGTGGAATAATTTTGGGACAAAGTCAAAAGCTGTCCTGGGAGGACGGCTGCATATATTCTGCTCCTGTCTTTTGCTGGAATTTTGGTGTTTTGCTTGGTGGGAGGCTATGTGAGGTGAGCTAGGAAAGACAGTTCAACAGGTGGCACGGAAAAGCAAGAAAAGAGAAAATATTGCTGAAAACTCTCAAGAGTTGACAAGATTTAATAAAATGGTTACAGCCAATGTGCTTGGTTTCTGGTAGCCATAAGAGTTAATGAAGGCAAGCAACTGCCTGCCATCTCTGTTACATTGGTTCCAATTTGAACCCTTTGGAAGCAGTTTTCAGGCACTGAGTCCTGAGTTACTAAGTATCAATTTACAAAAAAAAAAAAAAAAAAGGGATCTGAGTGCTGGCTGTCATAAATCCAGCTAAGGGAAGCCACATTTACTTTGTTTCTCAAAAATAAAATAAGTTGTCTTAGAAGGAGATGATGGGTCTGTGGTTCACTAATCTCCAACATGTGCCCTGAGCATTAGAGCAGTGGCTTCCCTTGCCTGCAGAGATTGTGTACCAGGGGGCTGCTCTCTCAAAGCCAGAGTTGATGATTTTGTTTCTAAGTGAAAAATGCTGTTGTCCCAGCCTTTTTGCTGCTTGGGGATGTTGTAGAGCATTTCCAACTGTTCTGGCCTGTCCTTTGTCAATTTGTCCCTGTGCCCTATGGCCGTATGACTCCTGAAGGACCCCAGGTTTTAGAAGAATGAACTCACTTGGCAAAAGTTGCTATCAAAGCAGACAGTCTTGGTTTTCCATAATAGTATAGGAAGACCTTGTCCCAGATGTCAGGAAAAGAAGTTTAAGAAAGATCCGGAAGCCAGGTGTGCAGTGAAGTGGCAGCACCTCAGAACCAGAGATGGGAAACTCAGAATAATAGAGCGGGAAGGGAATTCATCCCTCAGAAATAAACACTAGAAAAATAAAGCCAGGCACCAGGAAAAGAAAAGAAGTAATTTGTGGTCGCAAAGAATCTGGGGCAAGGTTGTTTCACTGAAAAGAAAATGTTCAAGAAGAAAATATTGGTTGTGAACGAGGAAAGTTTGACTATAATACACATCTTTGTCATTGAGAGCAACTTGCAGAAAGTTTACATTTATTGTCCGAAAGACATGAGAATAGCAAGAGCTCTTATTAGTATTATTAGGAAGTGGAATTTTTCATGAGAATATGAATGAGTATTCACATTTCTAACAGTAGAAACTCATTTATATTATGTATGTGGAGATAACTGGGAGATGTGTTCAAGGAGATAGTAAATTGATCATTTTATTTCCACAAATGGATACATTGAATGTGAATTTTAAAGTTTTTTTTGTTTTTTTTTTTTGAGAAGGGGAATTTGGGGGAGAACACAAGAATGTCAAGCGTATTAATAATTATGAAGTTCCCCCATCTGTATCTGTCTTTTGTATATGTTAGCAGATAACATACAAATGTCAGTGGTTTAATATCAACATATTGAACTCTGACTCTGTTGAAGGTCAAATGACTTTTGCCTATAAAAAGAATCACTTCTTGGGAGAATTTTACTTATATGCCTATTATATACCTTATATAAATATCTACTTTCATTGAAAAAAAATGAAAAAAGTCATCTCTCACATAAACTGTGGAGGCTATAATGTTACCCACAAATATTAAGTGAAGTTGTTTCTCCCATTAAGCAGCCTATTGAAAATAAAGTGAAAATAAAGAGACACTTATAATGCCTCTTTATAAACATTATTATTTTTTTCACTAATGTATAGAGAAAAACACATTGTGTTGCAATGTTTTGTTATTCATGTTCCCAGAAATTGGGAAGGATGAGTGATTTGTTTTTTTCTTTTTGCATGTGGTTTACATATTCCTTTCTGTATTTCTTTGTCTCTGTCTACTGATTTGATTAGTGACCAAGTTCATGACTGATGTCATGTTTGCTTTCAATGATTTATATAACAGCTACCACGTGCAGAAACCACCCCCAGACCCATATACCTAGAGACAAGACTAGACTGGGTGTGCAATGAATGGAAATATGGCAAACACAGCTTGAGCACAATCATGATCTCTTTCTGTCTTCAAGTGTGGCAAGGGTGGTGGTTTCTGTGGTGGCATTCGAGGGTCACTCAGAACCTCTCAATCAGGCTGACTCACTTTTTTCAAGCTGTTGTCATCTGCACCAGTGTGTCTTCGGATGTAGCCATTTCTACAGCCACCAAAAGAGGTTCTAGATGAGATGGCCTCACAGTATTTCATAATCCTGGCTTGCATTATTTTGAGGCTGCCACCTCCAGAAGCAAAGTTTTCCAAGATGAGGGGTGTGTACACAAGTGATATAATTAGAAATGTGATTTTCTTATTTTTAATTTTCCTTTTTGTTGAATGTCAGGCACTTGGGAAAATATTTAGAGAATGTGGAGTAAAAAAAAAATATCTCTTGAGTTTTTCCCCCACAAGATACCACATGAAAATAATAATAATAAAAAAGAACAAAATAAAAATCGAAATAAAAGCCTTCTTCATTAAAATGTTGAAAGGAATTTAAAATTAACTTTTTAGAGAGGCTTTTAAAGATTAGGTGGTTTTGGTAGGAGGGTGATTCTGTGGGCAATTTTGATCGAAAAGAAAGTCTATAGGAACTGGTGAGAAATTTTGAGATGAACAGATATTTGCTCTTTAAGCTTCTTTAGTCAGTATCGTTGCATCTGAACAGAATATCCTTGTGCTGGTGCTGAAAGACTACAAATGCAACCAGAGAGCAAACTGCCCTGTCTGGGAGCCTGGCCCTTACCTAAATGAAGTGCAAAAGTCAACATATAGCACAGATGCTGACAGGCAGTTTAGCTTCTGCATGGTTAATACTGCAGCGGCACAGAAAACATATTCATTTGAACATGCAATTTTGGTTTTGAAAGGGTCTCTTTAACATTCTCCTCCTCCTCTTCCTTCACCTCGAGCCTTTGACACTAGTTTCTACAATGGAAAAATGGCTCTTTTAAGAGAGAAACAGTCCCCAAAGAAAACAAAGCAGCCCACAGCCAGAGCTTGTCCATCACTTGGATAAAACATTGGGAAATGATAGGGCTCAGAGCTACATTTTCAAGGTACAAATTAAAAAGAGAATAGCCAAGAGGGAATTGAGCTGAGAGGAAAGGGTAGGTAGCCCATTCTTCAGCTCTGATGTATTTGGCCAGTTTGAATGTAAATGGTTAAATCTCCACTTAATGATGGTTTGGCCACGTTTCTAAGGACATTGATGTAGCTTGGTCGTTATGTCAAAGAATTTGAAACTTCCTGATAGTTAATAAAGCCATTTTCAGGGCTCTGGAGAGCAAGAAGTATGTGTAAAAATCCTTCTACCAAACACTCAGTCTTCATTTTTGTCATTTACTTCACTTTTCTATCATGAGCTTAGATGATGTTTTGTCCAGAAGCCTTTCTCAGGCTGTGGAGAACAAAAAACAAGGTTGGTAGTATATGCTCTATTCCAGCTTCTGTTTGATGAATGGCTCTTTTTTCCCCCTTGCCCTGCATTTCACAGCCCACATGCTAAAGCAGCATTATCCTTCTCCCCGAGCACTGAACACTGATCATCATCCGGGGAATCGCATTTTTAAACGTCTATATATTTATATTCATGTTCCTATTTATAAATACGTCTACTGCAACATGTGAACTTGGCCCAGAGATGTGCCCATTGGAAAAATGCAAATATTTTATTTACTTGCTTTGTTGGTGTTGTGTTGGCACTTATCGCAAAAAAAACGTTCAGGAAGGACAACTGTAAAAGTGCAGATGAGAGAGATAAAGGTCAATGATGACAACATCACACTTTACGAAGGTCCTTTCTGATCCTTGCAGAATAAAGGGACCCTTTGGGAACATCGGAACTTCAAGACCAATTAGTGGAAATGATGCTTCTTGTGTTTGGGCATTAAATACTGGGCAGGGTTCTCTTTAGAGCGGCTAGTGCTGGCAGGGAAAGAGGTACCGACCTAATTACTCTTCCGCAAGAGTAAAAAATGCCTTTTGAATGCCTCTTTGGCAAATATGTCTCATTAAGGACAAAAACCAAACACAAACCCTCTAAGAAGGAGAAATTAAGATGATAGGTAACTTGTGGCCAGGAGACTTTCTGTGCCACTGTGGGAAATTAAAACAAGGTTTGGGAGTACCAGGGGATCACTTGTTTTCGTAGAGCTTTCTTTCCTGCAGCCTAAATGTTATTATGGGACCAACTTTATTTTCTTCATCATTTTGGCTCTGTGTCAAGGAATGCTTTGCTCCTGGGGAGAGTAAAGAATCTTCCATTATTGAAGACAATGGTGATTCTACCTTTCTATCTCAGTGGGGAACATAACCCAGCAGACCAAGAAAGTCTCCATTTGAAACTCTGGTCTATTTAAAATTTAAAATTTCTTATGGTGACCAATGGGGAGATGAGAGGAAATGGTAATATGTTTTCATACACACACACACACACACACACACACACACACACACACACACATATATATATATTTTAGTTTAAAGGAAACTTTTATTTCTAAAAAAGTTTTTTCCTTTATTTTAGCTAAATTGTCCTCCGTCAGGTCTTAGCAAAGATGGACAAATTTTATGATTAACATCTGAAGCTTATAAAACCAGGCTACTGGTCTACTCACATTTGGACTTAGAAAAGGTGGATGTTTTCCTTCTTAGTTTTATTAATAGTATCTTATCTATGCATTTTCTCTTACCTAGTCACCCTCATGGATAAGGGCATTCATGTATGATGTTCTAACCTACCATAGGGTTCGTGGCTGCTCATCAAAATAAAAAGAATTGACCACATTTGTTTTATGCACTAACCAGCTGATATAGTCAAGGACAGATCAACGGCATTGAGTCTCTACAGGAGGACTCCAGGATTCATATTTCCAAATGTGTCTGCCTCAGCGAGCTCATCCATCACCCAGATATGATTATGTTCATTTCAGGTCAAGGTTATTATTAACTGTCAAATTCTTCACTCACCTAGGATTATAACAACTAATATTCATTCAATAATTCATTCAACAAAGTTAAGAAAATACTTCTCACCCCATCAAAATTCTAACCCCTGCCCCCCCCCCCACCAAAAGAGAATAATGTATTTGGTAACTTTACTCATATTTAATTTTAGAGTGACAGTGTTGTATGTGCCCTGAATTTCCTAAGGCAAATTAGTCTGTGTTTTAAAAGGAATTGTGTGGCTGAACCATAGATTGTCTCTAAGAAGGAGAAGAAGGTGCTTTAACTTTCCAGGAAAATTAACTGTAGGTAATAAGAGATTCACCTGTGACTTAGGCATCGGTTTAGATTATTTAATTGAATAACCAGGAACAATGCAAGGATCAACAGATCGGCTGGAATGAGAGTCAGGCGGTTAGAAGTCCATTTTTTAAGCCCACCCAATTGTTCAAAGGTCTCAGAAATGATTCTAAAATGCAGATGTATGTTTTTACCTACCCAGAAATTACAAGTGGGAAATATTTGTGTAGCTCAGACAGTTTTTCCCCCTCCTGCGTACAGGTTGTTTATGTAACAAGAAGTCATGCCCACCAACTCATCTGAATATATTTGGATCTCCCTATCACAGTATGTCGAGGAACACAGCACACACAATATCATTAAAAGCAGCCCTCCTAGAATCATTACTGTTTTAAGTGAAAGGGATGTAATTGAAGGGGATGAGCAGCACCACCTACATCTTCAAAGTAGTGGAAAAAGACTCATTGATTCAAAGGCTTATAATATCTTTAAAATGTACCTTTAAATCTGAAGTATATTGCAGTATCTCAAAGACTAGTGTCATTTATATGAAAGAACTCAGTTAAAAGTAGCTTATTAGATTTCTCTATCTAGTGTGACTTGAGAATTAACCAAGTGATGACTGAAAACAAATGTGCTTACTTAAATCACGCCCACAGCTTCCTTTTCTAAGAAGGAAGATTATTACCATCAAGATTTCCTTTGGAAAATGAATAGTGCATATTTTAAACCTACCCTATTAGAAAGAGAAAGAACTTTAATTCTTATTCTACAGTTAAAATGAGTTATGCATTAACATTAGATAGAAGCTTCTGAATAAAAGCCCTTGAGTGTTTTATACCAGTATGGATTGTTACATCTTTAACAATTCACTTCTAAGTGACTTCAATTAACAGCAGTGTTATATGTGAGTATATTTGTATGAGGGAAATAAGTCGATCCAGTGAGAAGTGTATTGTAATATTAAGACACTGTCTCAAAATCAATTGTACTGTCGTAAGTTGTTCCTAATGTTATTGGCTTTGATTAAACAATTCTAGGGGAAGACCCAATTGTATTCATTCAAACTGAAGTAATTGGCTCCTTTATTGTTGCCTGCTTTTTATTGTCAACTTACAGATCCAAAGGCTGCAAACTCCCCTTCATTCTGTGTTCAATTATTTAAACCATGTGCAAAGCAGGCACATGGAACAATTTTCATCGCTAGCTCTTCTGCCTGAATATTTCATAATTCTGAAGAGCTTGTTAATAACTTGTCTGGTAGAAAAGTACTTTTGTGTGTGTGACTTCCTAGATAAAAAGAGGAAAACAAAAGGAAAATAAGAAATTAACTAAAGGTAGAATTCTGGAATAACTGTATGGTTTTTTTTGTTGTTTTGTTTTTATGGAAGTTGTGAGATTCCATTCATTAGAATCACAATGTAAGCAGTAGTGGTAGAAACCTCCAGTGAGGATGCCATGCTAGGCAGAGTTCAAATCTTTGCTCTGGATTATACACATACATACATATATATATATTCACACAGACTTGCCCTGGGAAGATGATGTTTTGTGTCACATGGTGGAGGGTGTCATCTTATAACAACAATGCATACCCATATGGCAATTTATAATATCCAAAGAGCTCTTCTCTTTCTTTTTTGGTGCATTTTGGCCTGGGCCGGGTTTGAACCTGCCACCCTTGGGAAGTGAGACTGGTGCCCTACCCACTGAGCCACAGGTGCTGCCCTCCAAAGAGCTCTTTTCCTTATGTTGTCCTCCAACAGCTGTATGGGGAAGACAGACATCATTATACGCATTTTACAGTTGTCAAAGCTGAAGTACTAAGGAGGCTAAGCAGAAATAACTCTTCTTATAAATCCTAGACCCCACATGTTTTCCCAGTTCTGGCCAAGGACAGAACCCACTGGTATCATTGGCCATCACTTACAATTAAATGGTTTAGCATGCAAGGAAATAAAGGTCTTGCCTGAGTATTTTAGAATTCAGAAAGAGGTACTATGTCCCAAGACGCTGATAATTTGTCTTGAGGTAGACCATTTGTGTCTAACTTTTAAAATGAAGTCAATTAATCATTTGCTATATCACGCATGCTAAGGCTAAGTGTTCACATCAAAATAAGGGCAGTCAAGAATACCAGTCTCAGCTTAATTATGAAAAGAGTTAACTCCAGTGCCTTCAGCGATGAAAATAATTACCTTTGGTGACTATACAGAATGGAGACTTTTATGCTCTTTGGGGCTATTCTTTACCTGTCATGATGCCTCTTTAGTCAAATCAATAAGTGTTTACCACATGCTCTGAAGGAAATACCACATTCTATCAGAGCTGCTTATATCAGTTTAAAGCGAATGGAAGTGGCCATGTGTTTAATGTGTTATTTTCTCCCCCTGCCCCACTTTTTTCTGCCACCAGGTGAAACTGGGTGAGGATGCCCCCAATTCCAGTGTGGTGCATGTCTCCAATCCCGGAAAAGGTGACAATAGTGGAAACGGTGTCCCAGAGAACACAGCTGCTGGAGCTGAGTGCCACCTTCTGGACTTTGCCAGCCCTGACCGCCCACTGGTGGTCAACTTTGGCTCAGCCACCTGACCTCCTTTCACTAGCCAGCTGCCAGCCTTCCGCAAACTGGTGGAAGAGTTCTCAGAGGTGGCTGACTTCCTGCTGGTCTACATCGACGAGGCCCACCCTTCGGATGGTTGGGCAGCACCTGGGGACTCCTCTTTGTCTTTTGAGGTGAAGAAGCATCGAAACCAGGAAGACCGATGCACGGCAGCCCACCAACTTCTGGAGCATTTCTCCTTGCCGCCTCAGTGCCGAGTTGTGGCTGACCGCATGGACAACAATGCCAACGTAGCTTATGGGGTGGCTTTTGAACGTGTGTGCATTGTGCAGAGACAGAAAATTGCTTATCTTGGAGGAAAGGGACCCTTCTTCTACAACCTTCAAGAAGTCCGGTATTGGCTGGAGAAGAATTTCAGCAAGAGATGAAATCTAGATTAGCTGGTTAAAGGTATGATTGTAATAGAGCTTATTGTATTTAAAACAAATTTATGTAAAGAAGAGGAAATTAAGAACTGAATGCATGTTTCAACTGAGTCCCATTGCTTTACTGAAAGACAGGAGTTTAACTGTCAGAAGAACATAGACCTCTAACATCTCCATACTTCTTTCACCACTCAAATGGCATGGGGCTAAATAGTAGCCCTGTCACTTCTCTTCTTAGTGAAAAGATCCCAAGATGGAGAGGAAGCAACCCTGACTGCATGTGTTCATTCTGCTTTGAGAAAGAAGTTATACAGCTGATGCATGCTCTGGGACCAGAAGAAAAGACTTACCTAAATAATTACTATGTTAGGAAATCTACTGTCTATATTCAGATAAAGGGTAATGCCTTGGCTTTATTCAGCATGGATAGAGCCCAGCTGGAAAATTCCCAAATATTTACTTATAATGAGTCCTTGCACCCAGGCCACGTGGTTAAGACCTTCATATTTAATTCATTCTGTGTCTAGCCATCTAGTGTTCTATGTGTCTACATAGCCCAGAATTCATAGGTGTATTTGTAGATACACATAATCATGAATGACCCTTAACCTGGAGAGTGAGAATCATCATCTGAAATTGGAGGGTTACTTTCTAGGCAGGCAGAGAAAGCACTAGAAAATAAAACAATATCAAATTGACAAGGTAGGAAAGAGGAGGCTGAAAGATTAGGAAATGTCACAGAAGTTCACCTTGAAGCTACAGAGAGCGGGATTAATTTCGTAGCCACAGAAACAGAGAAACATATACAGGCCAGAAAAAGAACCCGCCCAGCTAAAAGTAGCGTAGAGATTACACATGTAAAGACAATGCATTCATTGTACTCTACGAGATTGAGGGAGAAAAGAGGACTGAAAAAATGCGCTTAAATATTAATATGTGTGAAGAGGGTTTTTTTTTTTTGTGGAAATAATTGCTTTTTGAAACACAAACATGGTATGTATATTTTTAGTGGGTTAATTATACCGCATGATGCCTATTAAAGGAAAAACCAGTGGGTCCAGTGGTGCTAGTCTGTTCCTCTCTACTGTTACAATTATCATGTGTCCCTACTCATTTCTAATCTCATTCTCTACAGCAGTGTTCTCTCTAAATGCTGAGCTAAAGAGTAAAGATGTGCGTGTGTTTCAAACACATACACACACACTCAGTTCCTGTGGGAGGCAGGCACCCTGGCCATTCAGGTGACCATTCAGCTACACCCTTGTTTTCCTACCAGAGTAGGCAAACTATCATGAATGATAGGTGCAAACATACATGCTTCCTTCAGTTGCAAAATAGAAGAGACAGTTAGTTTGAGATAATTCCCATCAATGATTTGGGAGGCTTTGATATAAAGAACTCCCCAGTGTCATGAAATTTTTATTCACATTTGAATTTGGATTTGTGTCTTCCCTTTGTTCCATTAGCTGAGGTTTAATAATCTAAGGCCCTATCGTACATTATTATAATGCTATCTTGTACTAGCATGCTTTTTAAAAATACACACTGTAGTTTTTACCTATAAGTAATGATGTATAAAGATCATAGACCCCCAAAGAGTGGGCCAATTGATTTTGTATCATATATATTTTTTTTGTAAACTTGAGTATACTATCAAACCACAGTTTATGGTTGTATTTAAAAGTTTAATCAAAGGGTATGTCTATTCCATCAATAACTACACATGAAATAAAACTAATAATAAAAGATAATCTAGAGTTGAAAATACCTTTTTAAACTAGTTGCCTCAAATAAGAAAAATTGGTAATTGGGTGTGCAAGAACCAAAAGTATATTGTTTAAAAAAATCAGAGCAACATTATCAGTCATATGACCAGTTGAGTTGGTATTGTTTTGTAGATATTAAAGCTCCATCGTGACTGATTTTTTTAATGGTAACATCTAAGCTTTCTAGTATTTTAATCCTATTAAAAAGTATCCCTAAAGAAACAAAGTGAATTTTGAAAATTAAAAGGTTACCTAATGGATATTGGGAAAATCATTGAAATAGATTATAGGGTGTCACCATACATAGGGAAAAATAGGAAATTCTAGCTAAATGTATCTTTATTCACAAAATATTCACTACAAAATTTTACAAAGAGGTGGCCAAGAAGTAGAGAATATTTTGTAGATATTTTATAAAAATTTGTATGACTATTTTGTAAATAAAGGCACATTTATCTGTAATAGCCCATTTTTCCTATGTATAGCAACGTTGGCTTTGGGGACCCCCTTATTTCAGACTCCTTAATTGTTAAACTCTATAGTCAAGGCTTATCAGGGGCCACCATTGATTTTTATCTTCAAAATGAGGTTGAGATTTGTTATCTCATTTGCTACATTTTCTTGTGAAACTTAGAGCAGTAAAACTAAAAAAGACATTGATTGCAGTACACTCACACTGCTGTCCTCAAACTTCCCCTTTGTTCTACATGTATGATAATGGAACAGGATGTCAGAGAAGCTGGTGGGGGGATGAGATTTGGCTAAGGCAGTGCTAGTTGTCTGGGGAAAAGGATGGTGGAAAAATCACCCAGGTGTGCTACATTTTTTGAAGAAAGAGAAGGTTGGGTATGTGTGTGTGCAATTCTTCTCCCTGAGGAGTTAGTCCAATGGGGAGTAGGCTAACGACCAGGGAGAAAGATATATTAAATAGAAAATGCAAGAGTTTCTGGAAGAAAGGCTATGGAAAGGCAATGAAGAAAGAGAAAGAAGAAAACCCAGGGATCCTACAATATATAGAATGTTTGGTGTTATCAGGGTTATGATAAAGCCTATAATTATGTAACCTATTTGTCTCAACATAAATGTATCATTTCTTGTGATTTATCTTTTATAAAATTAACAAAGTCATCATTTGAGAAAGAGGAAACTCTCTGTTTAGCTGATCTGTTCAAGGAAATGGTCAGATTATCAATACCCACCCACCTATCGTGCCTTTTATAAAATGTGTTGCTTTGAAAAATTATAGTTCTTATTCTCACAAGGGAAAATTATTTATATGTGTATATCATGTAGAAAACTGTTGAGTCTTTTTCTTAGTCCCTGAACATGCTCCCTCCATGGGCTGTGTTTACATGGAATGATTGGTTTAGCCTTTTAAGCTGCGTTAGCTTGTCTATTATTGAAATAATTTCCAAGAAATTTTAGATTATTTTCATAGCATCTAGATCCATTCAAACATTTATTGTTTGAAAGAGTATGGCTTGGAACTATTCAAAACTCACTCTATTGCTTAGAGAAAATATTAGTAGCATCAGCAGTGACTTTCTTGAATGGGCCTGAGTGAAATGTCTGCACAGTGGTGGAGAAGTGTTTCATACAGCGATTAAATTGTAACTGTCATCCTTAGTAACGATTACTGCTTTGGATAGTGAAGTGAAAGCCTTTTAACTGACATATCTTTCTACATGTTTATTTAGGATCTCTGGTCCTGTGTCTTAATTTCGTTCATAGATATGTCCCTGATTTTTGGTAATATCAACTTGGAAATGGTCCATCTAATTAAATTTTCCCACCACTAGTCAGGAAATTCTTAGTCTTTCATCAAGGAGGGAAGAAACCCCCCCCCTCCTTTTTTTTTCATTTTGCCTGGGTGTATTTTACTATTTGAATAAAAATTATGAAATATGGTGAGGTCACACATGGGTGCTTTCTTTCTGCCTAAAGTACCAGAGAGCAGGTTAAAGACAATATCCATGCCTTTGGGAAAATTTCCAGGTAGTTGACCAAGTGCCTTCGGCATGTCCTTTGGGCTATCTCCATAGCCAGAGGAATTTACTGATTTACAGGACTTCCCATTATGTAGATCGTAAGGGGATGAACCCGGACATTTGTTCCACCTGACCTCTGACTGACGGCTTGGAAAATAAGCTTCATTAGAATCACATGACCATTGCAAAGGGGGAAAAAGGTAGGCACTGATTTCTGTCCCACTGAAGAATTAATGGAAATATTTACCAGCACTTAGAGCTTTTCAGAACAGGCCCAAGGTCATGTCTTTCAACCGTGGAGATTGACAGTAAGCCTTTTAATTTCAGGAGATTTTTTTTTTTAATGATATTGCCAAAAATCAATTAAAGTATATTTCTTTAAATTCCCACTTCCTCCTTTGCCTTAAAAAATAGGAGCCAAACCCACTTTTCATAAATATTCCAGAATGGGGTGTATGTCCCAATCTCTCCTTGGTGGTTGGCACTATCTTGGTCATGTTACGAAGCTCCCTGTGAAGGGAGGGAACTGAGGCTTGGAAACATCAGCAAGTTGTTAACTGGGAAGAACTAGGCCCGAGGGCTCGGTCTACTGATTTGGAAAGAGTTGACAAAAAAGCTTCTCTGAGGGTTGCTGAGTGACTTTAGGATGAGCAAAACATCAGGCAGTTTCCTAAAGCCTTATGTTCTGTACAGCAGCAGAAGCACGGTCTCCTACTTAACAGAACCAGCTCTGTTCCAAGGTGAGTCTGAACCAATAGAAAGCAAACATGTACAGATATCCAAACAAGACTGCTCATGCAAGTCGGGGCTTGCTGCCCGTCGTAGGCAACAGCACCAGAGCTCCAGGGAGTTTATTCAATATTTACTAAGACTTCGAAGACCCAGCAGATGTTTAATGAAGTCACTATTTTGGCTCAAACCCCCCGTTTCTCCCACCTCCAAAAAAGCAAACAGGTAAACACATAAATGAAAGAGGCCCACAGAAGGGGATGGGAAATAAATAAAATTTTTTCAAGACTTCTCCAGGCCATGTCACTGGTCAGTGTGGTTTTTAATGTCTGTTAGGATTGGGGGATGTGAAGAAATAAATATCCAGTACTTTATAACCAAAGCAATTAAAAGATATTGGGTAGGGAATGTTGGCCAGTTTTGTTTAGTTTTGCATCACATTATCACCCGGCTCACTGGCCCCAGTAATCGGGCACCCAATGAGGGAGACAGAGATGTGCAGAGTTGACCAGTGTGCGAATGATAACTGCTGATGAAAGAGTCATCGACTCAGTTAGTGGTTGGATGTTGTCACATTAGTTTGTCTCTCCCCATCTTTGTCTCCCTAGCAAGGAGAATACTTGGGACGTGATGCTAAGAGTCCTGGGGAAATGTGGTGAGAATGCATGTGCGCCTATCTCTGCTTCTCAGTCGCAGAAAAAGAAAAGCTCTGGAGATTATCAGTAGAAAGAGTGTTATTATATTGGTGCTGAGTGGTATGTGTGCTTTTACAATTTGTTCTTGTATTTTAATAAACTTTGAGTAAAAGAATACAGCTACTCTTTGGTTCTATTTGTTTATTTTTAAATTTCTCTCTAGACCTTGCCCCAGGCTGGAACATGTTCATGGTTGACAAGGGAAAGAGTATCCATCATTCTAATATTTATTCCTTGGTATTTGTGGGCAAAGTAGCCAGCAATGCCAGATTATTTTAATCTCATGCTGTGTGCCAGAGTCTTCAAGGAAATCAAGACAAGTTAAAAGAAAATATTCAGATACTTTCCATATTTATGAACAAGTTACACACAGAATTCATGGAAAGGGGCCTGTGTAAGAGACTGTGGAGCAAATTCATATAATACTTTGTTAGATTGACTTCTCAGGTTTTCTAAGTGCAATTACTCAACTTTCCAGGAAGTTGGTTAAAACAATAAACACACACATATAGTATATATATACATATATCACATATTAATGGTAGTGTATGTGTCTAAGAAAAAAAAGTTCAAACACATTCATATCAAGCATTTTTCCACTAAGACAAGGTATAAAGGATACGAATATAATGTGGGGGCAGTGGCCTATTAATGACAAGGAATATGTTTGCAACATGATTAAATTATGTTGTTCCTGAAAACAGACAACTTACCCAAAGTATAATATTAGTATCTCTTTAGACTCGGAACTTGTTCACAATTTTCTACATTTGATAATTTTATTGATATGTACAGTGTCTTACCTAATATTCTGGAATTTTAATAAAATTTTTTAAAATCATTACTTGGACAACTATTGGTTGAGTTTCTATCCTTGGCAGAGCCCTGTGTAAGGTGCAGTGGAATGCGCAAAAACAGTATAATTTCACTCAGAAAAATATGGCTTCATGCTATGGTTTGAATGTCCCCTCTAAAGCTCACGTTGAAATGACATTACAAATGTAATCACATTGGGAAGTAGGACATTTAAGAGGTGATTTGGTCATGAGGACTCTTCCCTCATTTGTGGGTTACTGCCATTATCATGGGAGTGGGTTGGTTGTCCTAGAACTGGCTCTAGATGAAAGCGGAAACATTGGCCTTCATTTCTTTGTCTCAGGTAATCTTGCCCTACCTTGCTGCCTTCAGTTCCATATTATGATACAGTAGGAAGCCCCTTACTACATATGGCCACATCTTGGACTTCCCCGCTTCCAGAACTGTTAGCCACAACAAATCTTCTATCTTTTAAAATAATTCCCTAATCTGAGGTATTCTGTTATAGAAACAGAAAATGGACAAAGACATTCCCTTAAGGAGCCTATTGTGAATTCATCAACACCCTGCAAGTGACAAACTCAAATTAGTCTAAGAAAAAAAGTGGACTTTATTGGCGGATACATGTGTAACCCAAACCTGTGAATGATTGGGATAAAGCTTGCCTCAGGAACAACGGGACCTAGAGACTTAGAAACTTTCGTACTTGCTGGGTCCTTTGTCCCTGTCCTTTTCTGGGTGTCAGCTTTTTTACACAAAGTTTCTCTTTTTATTCTGGGTCATTTGGCCAGGGGAAGCTCCAGTATTACATTTTAGCTATAAGACGATTCAGGTGGAGTTTGACCCAATTCACAGGGAAGGACTTGGATTGGACCGACTTGTTTAATGGCCATAGGGTGTGTTACCAGGATATGGACAGCAAGAAAGGCTGAGAATTTATAGAAGTCTGAGAAGTGAACTCAGGGACTTTCTTAAAAAATAGGTTCTATTTCTTTAGAGCAGATTCAGATTGACAACAACATTGACAGGAGTGTGCAGAGATTAACCATATACCTGCTGCCCCACACAGGTACAGCTTCCCTCATTATCAACATCTCCCCCCAGAGTAGTAAGTACATTTATTAGAACTGACAAACCTCCACATCATAATTGCCCAAAGTCCATAATTTCCATTAGGATTCAATCTCAGTTTTTGCATTCTATTGTTTGAACATATGTGTAATGATATGTATGCACCATTATAGAATTATACAGGGTATTTTCACTGCTCTAAAAATCCCGTATACCATATATATGCATCCTTCCCCACCCCAAAACCTGACAATCATAAATCTTTCTACTGTCATCATAGTTTTCCCTTCCCAGAATGTTAGAGAGTTGGAATCATACATACAAAGTTTTTCAGTTAACTTCTCTCACTCAGTAACACACATTAAAGGGTCCTCCATGTCTTTTCACAGCTGGATAGCGCATTTCTTTTTGGTGCTGGACAATATTACACTATCTGAAAGTATCACACTTTATATATTTATTCAACTACTGAATGACAACTTGGTTGCTTCCAAGTTTGAGCCATTGTGAATAAAACTGCAATGAACAATTGCGTGCAGTTTTTGTGTAGATATAAGGTTTCAACTTTTTGAGGTAAATACTGAAGACAGCAATTGCTGAATTGTAGAGTGAGAGTATTTTTAATTGCATAAGAAATTGCCAAACTGTCTTCCATTTTGCATTCAGGGAGTGAATGAGAGTTCTCAATGCCCCACATCAAGATTTGTTGTTCGTGTTAGAACTGACCTACTGTAGTAGGTGTACAATGGCATCTCATCACCGTTTCAAGTTTCATTTCCTTGATAACATGTGGAGCATCTTTTCATATGCTCGTTTGCTATCTGTGTATGAGCTGTCTGTTGATATCTTTGGGGCATTTCTAAATCAAGTTGTTTGTTACCTTGTTGTGAAGTTTTAAGAGTCCTTTGTTTGTATCTTTTATCAGACACATCTTCCACAAATACTTTCTCCCTGTCTGTGGCTTGTCTCCTCTTTCTCTTGACACTATTTTTCATGGAGTAGAAGTTTTTAATTTTAATAAAGTCCAGCTTATCAATTATTTATTTCATGAATCAGGGTATTGCTATTTTATCTAGAAGGTCATCAGCCTAGTCAAGGTCAGCTAGGTTTTCTTCTGTGCTATCTTCCGGGAATTTTACAGTTTTGAATTTTACATTTAGATCTGTAATCTATTTTGAGTTAATTTTTTTTAAAGGGCGTAAGGCCTGTGTCTAGATTCTTTTCATTTCTTTGTTTTTTCTTTTTCTTCTCTTAGCCCGTAGATGTCCAGTTGAAAAGACTATCTTCGTTCCATTGTATTGCCTTTGCTCCTTCATCAGAGATCAGTAGATTATATTTTTGTGAGTCTAATTCTGGGCTCTCTAGTCTCTGTTCCATTTATCTGTTCATGTACCACACCATCTTAATTATTGTAGCTTTATATTAAGACTTGAATTTGGGTAATATCAATTCTCTGTAATTCTCCTCAATATTGTACTGGCTATTATGTGTCTTTTGCCTTCTTATATAAACTTTAAAATCCACTTTTTCATATTTACAAATTAATTTGCTAGGATTTTGATTGGGATTACATTGAATCCATACATCATGTTGAGAAGAACTAAAATCTTGACAATATTATGTCTTCCTATCCATAAACATAGAGTATCTTCATTTATTTAGTTCTTCTTTGATATCTTTCACCAGAGTTTTATAGTTTTCCTCATATAAAATTTTATATATATTTTGTTAAATTTATACCTATTTTGGGGAGTTGTTGATGTAATGGCATTGTGTTTTTAATTTCAAATTCCTATTTCCCTTGTTACTTACTTGTATGTAGGAAAGTAACTTTTTGTTTCTTTGGTATGATTTCCATCTGTCTGCTTACTTTGCCTATCTGTTCTTGCACATTATTTACTTTATCCACTAAGGCTTTTAACATATTTATCATAATTATTTTAAAATCCTGGTCTGATAATTCCAAGATCCCTTCCCTGTTTACTTCTGATACTTGTTTTGATTCTTCAAATTGTGTTTTCTACCTTTTAATATAATATGCCTTGTTAATTTTTTTCCCTTGCTAGCTGGACATAAGGTATCAGGTAAATGGAATTGCTATAAATAAGCTTTTGGTAAGGTGTGGAAGGAGGGAAATTGCTCTATGTATAGTTTTATGATTATGTCTCAGTATTTTAGTGAGCCTCCACCTCTGGACTGTGAACCTTACAAGTTTTTCTCAATCTTCTCCTCCTTTAGTTAGGACAGAATAGCTAGAATTGGCAGAAGTATTTTCCTTCTCCCATGTGGAGGGCTAGAGCTGGCTGGAGGTGGGTATTTCTCTTTCCTGAAGTCATTTTGGCTCTGATAACATCCCAGCAGGTTAGGTTCTGGTTAATAGTTTCTGTTGCTGGCAGGCCTTGTTAGAAAAACAGAATGCTCTGTTGAGTTCCAACATGGGTCCTTTTTGCTGCCTCCTACAGGGAGCTGGAGGGGATTTTTCCGTGATATTTACTGTGAGAACTTGGTCAGCCTCCTAGAAATAACACCTACAAAATTATGGGAGTCCCCCCCTTACTAGCTCTTGCTTGGCTCACACTGAGCCTTTAGTAATTTACCAATTATAGTTCAGTTTTTCCTGCTCAGGCAATGGCTCCTACAGTATTACCCACTTATGAATCTCTTTTTCTGGTAAGTTTTAGTTCTCTGTAGTTGCCTATCTCTCCAATCTTGGGGATTGTTGTTCTGTGTTCTAACCTTTCTCATGGATTAAGAAAAGTTATTGATTTTTCAGTCAGTTCTACTTTTCATTTGTTGTTAGAATGGAATATAGCGCTTTTCCAGCCCCATATATACAGAACTAGGAACCAGAAATCTCAGTGGCCATTATGTTTAACTTTTCTAATGACAAATGTTAAATAAGAATACAGAAATATCTTGATTAATTGTTAAATATATACAGTTAATGAGGAAAAAGTTCAGAGGAAGGGAGGTCCATATGGATAGAATTCTCAGAAGTGACTTTTAGCGGATAAAGGGATACAAATTAACCTAGAAGGATGGGCAAGATTTATATAGAGAAGGACTGTTTTCCATTTAGAAAGTCAATATATATTTACCAAATATCCATTAGTTGTGACTAAAGAGGCCAAATCAGTCTAAAAGCAAAGACACAAAAATATGTCAACCAATCCTTACGTGGGAGAATTCAGTTCAGTAAAAGTTAACAGAACTGAGGCTGTAAGCTGTGTTTTACCTATTTTATATTCCTTCCTCTTTTGGGTGAGCGGACATTTAAATAACTAAAATACAACCACCAGTGTATGTTTTGAGTACTTATTAGTTCACAAATAAGTCATTAGTCATTATAGGCACTACATTCAGTGGGAATGCATTCAAATGATATAAAACAGAATTTCCCACAATATGAGATTACAGTCTAGTTAGTAGATTAAAAATCTAAACATGAAGACATCTAAGTGTACCACATATAACTGCCAAATGTACGGAACCTTAAATCTTGAAGTTTTGCCATATAGCCCCATCAACAGGACTTTTAGAAAACAATGAGGAAGACAAATGGAGAAAAGGGTATTTAGAAAATCAGGAAGAGTTCTAGCTAGCATCAGTCCTTACGATGTTCCAGGAAATTATACAATACAATTCTTCAGCATAATGCATTGCATTGGTGCATTCTGTAAAGGTATTCATGATCCTTTTCTAGTTTCACATGGGTGAGGATTCACTGGGGTTCAGTCACCTTCATTAACTATTACAGCCTTGATTTGTGCAATAGCCAAAAAGAAGTGGAGGGAAGAAGTCTAAAAAGTAAAAAGAAAAAAAAAAAATACCATTTTGAAATTGGGAAAATGCAGTCTGTTCTTGTGAGGTTAAGAAGATGTCCTGGTCAGGCTGCAGGAGACAAGGCTGACCAGATCCCTTGGTTTGGATCCACATGCAGAAGATACTGACATCTGTGCCTTATTGCTTCAATAGTCAGGGAGAAAAATTCTGCGTCCTTCAGTTGTCTTCGTCTTCCGGAGTAGCGACAGAAACTCCAGGTACCACTTCATAAAATGTGGCTATTTTAACTGGTCCAACCTAGGAGATTTGACTGAGAGAATTCTATACATCCATCTCATTCCTCTTCCGAAAAGGAAGTTCAATGTCTGTTTTCTCCCTTGGCTTTGCCCTCCCCTACATATATTTCCTCTCCCTCCAAACAAAATAACTTTAGCTTAAATGTGGTGAGCATGGAGGTGGGATGGCATGGAGTGAATTATTTAATTGATATAATTATATCAAATTATATAAATAATTGTGTACCTCAGGCAAAAAATCTATCTTGATTTGTACACTTTTGATATCATACATGTGGTGATTTAGGCAATTTTATTAACATGCGTGCATAAGCACAGGTTTAGGTATCTTTATAGACCGTTCCCATAGAAGGCAACATTCCCACTTAAGTCAGAAGGACAGTTACCCATCAGCTGTTCCTGCTTCAGCCACCTGGTAGGTGTTATTGCCTTTTGTGCTTCTTGTCTATATTATGTAGTTTACCTTAGTTACAATAACTGAAGTTTATGTGCTCTACCATTCTAATGGGAGAATGAGTGCATTGTAAATGTTTGGAATAGTAAAGTTTCCTTAAAGGGAAAAAATTCTAAAGGAAAATTTAGGAATTCTCACCCTCTGATGGTAACAGGGGAAGCAAGCCCTCCATTTCAGAGTCATCATCCCTGCTTTTGTAATAGCTCCACTCTCCTTCACCAACCCCAGTGCTAATTATTTCTTTTTGTCCACTATACTACTGAATCTATGAAATTAAGTGTGCTTCCAATTATGCTTAAAGAATGCATATAGTGTATAAATATAAGCTATTATGTGTTATAATGACTGAAATCCCCTTAATTTATTCTTTATCACTATTGATTTCTCGTGAAAATATTTCTTCCAGTATGAATGTTCTTAGTTTGGGCAGACTTTTCAAAAGCCACTCCCTTGGATATGTCAAAGAATGCCTACTTGATGTTTGTGAGGTCACAGTTTCAGCCTGCATCCACCCTTGTTTCCCGCTTCCCTTGTTCTGTCTGGTGCTTAGGGCTTTGGTATAGAAGGATTGGTAAAAGATACATAGTCCACATTCTAGTTACACTTTAGAAGATTTGTCAGTTTCTATTACACAGAAACCCTTATATACATACATAGAAATATTGTGACTCTTTGCATTGCCTTTTTTTTTTTTTAGACAGAGCCTCTCTCATTCACCCTGGGTAGAGTTCTGTGGCATCCTAGCTCACAGCAACCTCAAACTCTTGGGCTCAAGCAACTGGGACCCCAGGTGCTGACCACAATGCCTGGCTAGTTTTTCTATTTTCTGTAGAGACAAGGTCTTGCTCTTGCTCAGGCTGGTCTTGAACTCCTGAGCTCAGGCAATTCACCCACTGCAGCCTCCCAGAGTGCTAGAATTACAGGTGCGATTCTCTATACTTGGCCTTTGCAGGTTATTTCATGGCATGCAATGGTTACTTTTTAAAGCTTAGAGGAAAAAGGATTCCTTTATCTGGAAAAGAGAGAGAGTTAACCTGAACCTCAATTGAATTGGCAGTTGCCATCCTAAAGACCAGATAGGCATGCTTATATTGGGTGTGCCGTGATTATGGAAAAGACATCAATAAATTAGCTAGAGTGAAAGCTATTTCTGGTTCTTGATGATACAGGTACACCTAATTACACCCATAGCCCAGAAACACCAAATATGTTTGTATGCTCGTTTTGTGTAGAGCTGAAAGGCTGCCAAGTAATGTGCACGTGGCATTGTAATCCTGTGCGTACTGTGTTGTTTCATCCGCTTCTTAGTCACTCTTTGGAAACAGCTCTCTAAACTCAGCAGTGACCTCTTTCTATTCCAGACCAATCCAGGAGTAATTTTTTTTTCAGTCCTCATTCACTATATTTTAATGGCATTTGGCATTTCTAACTCCTACAGTTTCTTCTTCTTTTTTTCCTTTTTCCCAGTTGAGAAAGAGTTTATTTTGCAGAGCGTTATGTGGGGAGATGGGAGAAATCTCTCAAATTTGTCTCCTCAGGAATTGGAAGGACAGGGTTTGTAAAGACACTTTGATGGGCAGAGGGTTAGCCAAACAGGATCTGCCAATTGTTTGGTTTCCGGGCAGAGTCAGCAGTCCTTTGGTATAGGCTGCAGTCTGGGTGGGTCAGCCAATTCACTAGAATGTAGTTCCTTGGGTGGGGGTGGGGTGGGGTGGTCCAAGACCAGTTTAATCAGTTTCTTGGTCTGGGTGGGCCAGTCAATGCACTAGACTGCAAGACCAGGAAGATAGCTCAAAATTACCCCTTGGTTCTGAACAGGTGATGTTATTTATGGGGAAGAGTTAAGAATCTTTACAGCTACCCACCTGTGCCCTCTGGAGTAGCAATTATAGAGACATAAACAAGGGGACAGTGACTATTATAAAGCAAATGAGGGAACACTGGCTGATTATTATCATTAATTCAGCTGGGCTCTTCCTTCACAGAGTTTGATTATTATCATTATTTTAGCGAGGCCAGTTTTGTCACAGAGTTTTGGGAGCCCTTTAGTTCTTGCCTTCACACCTTTGTCAAGCTGTCAGGACGGTTTCATCCCTCCATCGCCAGGCTTTTACCCACCTTCATTCCTGAGGTGTGGGCAGATGAATTAACTCTTACAACTTCTTTTCTCTCTTTTATTGTTCTCTCTTTGCATTTAAGCTGGTACGAGTGGATGTTCCTCTACATTTCTACGTATTCTGCTTTTCTCTCTTGCAGTGCTTTTGAAGTAAGGGAAGAGGAAATGTCATTGCAAATTGTACTAATTAGCATTAGGTTTGACTGTGAGGAACAGAGAACAAAAACAATAGTGGCTTAGACAAGACAAAAACTTACTTTTTCCCCCTCTTATGTGAAAGTCTCAAGGTGGGCAATTGGATCAGGTATGGGAGTTCTGTTCCATAAAGTTTCAGATCTAGGCTCTTTCAAGCTTTCTCTTCCACCCGCTAATTGCCTTATATATCTATATCCTAGGCAGAAGTATAGAAAAAGGAAGAGAAATGGATAACAAAAACACATAGTATATGCGTACCAGCCACCTTTAAATGAAGTTATTAGAAGCCACTTTATGGATATTTCCACTTATGTCCAGTTGCCCAGAACCTTGTCACTCAGTGACCCCACCTATAGGTTCAAGGAAGGCCAGGAAATGTTAAGTTTCTTGTAAATGACAATTTTATTAGTATAGAAGAAGAGAACAAGTATTTGTAAACATATTCTCCTATATTTCCTTTTAGCAATTTTAATATTTGCTTTTCATAAGTATGTGTTTTACCCACCTGGTGCTCATTTTGTTTATGGCATTAAATAATAAATCTAATTTGACTTTACTTTATTGTCAGGTGATTAACTATTGGAGCACCCTTTATTAATTTTCTTCCAGTAACCTATAATGTCATTTCTGTCAAGTTTCCAAATATGCAAGTGTCCATCCCTATGTTCTCTAGCCTATGTTTTTCATGTCTGTTGCCTTTCTTATACCAATGCTATATAACAAGGTATTGGTATAAGAAAAGACAACAGAAAACTATGAGAAATTGCTCATATTTGTTTTTGACCTAAGCAAATGTTTTATATAATTTAAAATTAGTAATATATGTTCACACTAAGCTTTGGGAGACCAATTCTGTCCTCCATTTTCCTCGTTTATATTTTTCTTCCTAAGGAGCATTTTGATAATTATTGGTCCTTTGCTCTTTTATATAAATTTTAGAATTAGCTTTCCAATTTCAAGAAAAGAGCACTGTTAGCATTTTAACTTTCACTTTGTGGGGGTAATGGACATCTCTTAGGCATTGCATATTCTTATCTATGAAAATGGTATATATTTTCATTTATTTAGGTATTCTTTAATGTTTATGAAGTTTTGTAATTTTCTCAATAAATAACTCCCATGTCTTCTGGCATGTTATTTTGGTGCAATATTTTAGTCCTATCTTTCTCAAATTACTATAATATTTCATATACCATCATTATTTATATTTACCAATTTATACTTCTTGAAAGTCAGACCATTTCTTTGAATTCCTCCCCCTCCTCCTCCTCCTTCTCATTTTACAGTGTTTGGTCAGGGACAGGTTTGAACATACCACCTCTGGTATATGGGGCTGGCATCCTAATCCTTTGGGCCACAGGTTCTGCCCTGAATTTCTTCTTTAATGTCAGACCTATCTCATGAGATGAGCTTATTTGTTCCTGAAGTACTCTTTATGTCTTCCCTTGGTGAGAGTGTATTGGTAGTAAACCTTTTTCTCTCCTTGATTGTATTTTTTATTTACAAATATCTATATTTTATTCTTATTATTTGGATGGAAGTTTAGTCAGGGATACAATTATAGACTGACCATTGTTTTTCCTAAGCCTTCTGTAGATATTAGATTGCTGTTGAGAAGCTGGTGACAGTCTGTTACCTATTTATACAAATACATTTTTCTAACTCTGGCTGCATTTTACATTTTCACGTTATCACTGGTGTTTTGACATTTCACTACCTACCACATACTAAAGTGTAGATTTCCTTTTATTTATTCTTATTGGTATTTGTTGTGCTTCCTGGATCGAAGATAACATGTCTTTCATGGAGTCTGAAAAATGCAAAGCTATTTTATTTTGTATGTCAACTCATCTCTATTTCTGTTTTCTGTTTTTTTCTTTGCTAACTCCAAATAGATGCTTATATGTCCTTATTCTATCCTTCAAGTCTCTTACACTTTCTTCATTTCAAGTGTGTATTCTTAGTTTCTTCAGATCTTTCTTGAATTCTCCAATTCTCTTTTCAACTATATCTAATCTACTGCTTAACCAATCCACTGAGTTTTGAAGTGCAAAATTTATATTATTCATTTATGAACAATTTTTTTAGTTCATTTTCAAATGTTCCTGGTTAATTTTTTTTTTTTTTTTTTTGAGACAGTCTCACTATGTCACCCTTGGTAGAGTACTGTGGCATCACAGCTCACAGCAACCTCAAACTCCTGGGCTTAAGCGATTCTCTTATCTCAGCCTCCCAAGTAGCTGGAACTATAGGTGCCCACCACAATGCTTGGCTATTTTATTTTATTTTATTTTATTTTATTTTCTTGTTGCAGTTGTTATTGTTGTTTAGCTGGCCCTGGCTGGGCTTGAACCTGCCAGCCTGGGTGTATGTGGACAGCACCCTACCTACTGAGCTATGGGAGCCATCCTAACCACTTAGCTACAGGAGTCACCACCTGGTTAGTTCTTGAAAGTAACCTACTTTGTGATTAATTAATTAATTATTATTTTTTTATTAAGTCGTATATACATAGATCATGAATACATTTATGCCTTTGTGGTATTCAGTGTATTGATTATTAATACAAATTGGAGTGCTTATATCCTACTAATTAACATAGCTTTCACCTTATTTACTTAATCACAGAGTTAAGACATTTGTGTTCAATACTTGTTAGATTTAACTTGTACCTTTGCAATATACTCCACAGGTGTGGTCCCACCATTAACCCTCCCTCTATTGAACCGCCCCCTCCCTTCCCATCATCCTCCCCTTCCCTCCTTCATCCTGAGCTACAGTTGTGATTCATCTCTCATATGAAAGTTTGAGTGATTATAAATTGATTTTATAGTAGTACTAAGTACATTGGATATTTTTTCCCATTCCTGAGATACTTTACAAAGAAGAATATTTTCCAGCTCCAACCATGTAAACATAAAAGAGGTAATGTCTCCATCTTTTTTTTTATTTGAAATAATTTCATTTCCCCCAAAACATTTAAAACATACTTTTAGATAACTTGTGTATGATTCTCCCCAGATCTAAAGGCCTGTGTTCTTTTTTTGCTGGGTCATCATCAGTGTTTTACTTGTGTTTTGATAATTTTCAGTTGTATTCTTCCCAGATATTAAATTTGTGAAGATACTAAGGAATATAGGTTAAGGAAATGTTTCTCTAGACAAGATTTGTGGGTCTTTTTTTCTACCAGATTTCCTGGGCCACTAACAAGCCTAGAAATCTGTAAAAATTAATTTTGCTTACAGTTCACTAGACTGCAAAGATAACAACTATCTTAGCAAATTACCCATGTGAAGGTAGTATTGTCCTCATAAATTTCCAGGGCAGGCTAATTTTTTCTATCTATCAAAGTTCAAGGGAAACTGGTTCTTTTGTTACTCTCTCCAGGTGGTTGAAAAATTTTCCACCTTATATTCTTATTGAGGGAATCTTCCTTCAAGTAATCCAACTTTTTGCAGGAATTTCAGATTTGACTTACTTTGAGCCAGACTGAGGCTTTTTTGCCTTCCCTGTTCATAACCATTAAAACCGAAGCATGTGGATTCCTGCAGTCAGAAGATGGCCCTGGGCAGACTGTAGATTCAGTACTTGCTTGCACTCATATTTAGACTCTTTTAGGATTTTTATTTTTACCTGTGAATTTCTTGGTTGCTCATCTATGCATTTGAATGTCTGATTTGTTTTATCCAGAATTTCTTAGATTTTATGATAGTAGGTTTTTCTAGAATAGGCAGATAATTGTATTGCTGAAAGTTGAACTTGTTGAAATTTATTACATTGAAATTTTATCCATTCTAGTGATTATCATCATCAACTCTATGCTTGTGGCAGTAAATCCCAAATCCATATCCTCAAACCTAAACTCTCATCGGTTCTCTATTTCCCATAGGCATTTGACAATATGAACTAGCAACCTGGCTATTTCATTAGCTGTGAAAGCTCAATGTGTTCAAAGTAGAATTTATTTCCTTCCACAAATGGTTCTTCTTCCAAACATTGCTATTTTGTTATTATAATATGTCAACATTATTCCTAGGTTTTAGCAGGTAAACTTTGATGATACCGAATATGATTAATGTATTTTCATATTCTTTATGCAGTTTGTCACTCTTCCTTGTCCTGTTCTCGTCCCAACACTTATAAATGACTATGCCTAATCTCAACCTAGAATGCAAGGCCCTGATCACCTCGCTTAAGATTAATTTCATATAATTTCAATGCAACTGTCTGTATTAATCATCTGCTTTATGAAAGGTAATATTCAAGTTGCTACAGATTATGCAAAAGATATATTATTTGGCCTTCTCCTTAAAATCCTTGGTTTCATAAGACTAATAAAAAAGAGATTATTTACTAACTTTATATCTTATATTATTAATATTTAATTTCATGTTGACTAAATATAATTAATTGCCTATATATCTGGGTCAAGTAATAATGTGTGAGTGAGGACAAGATGAGAGATTTCAATGTTTGCTGGAGTTAGGAAGGGAGACTGAAGACCACACAAAATAAAGCAGTTCTGAGAGATGGTTTCTGATGACATCATTTTTGGTACCTAGATCTAGGCAGCCTTGAGTACAGTCTAGCTCTTTAAGTTAATGAATTTCCCTCCTCCTTTAATTAATTTATTTAGTTTCTTCTTGCTAGCTTCGTTTTTACTTTTAAAACCAAATCATTTATTTTATTCTAGCTATCTTCCCTTCCCTTTTGGAGATCTAGCTGAGGTTTAATTTCTGTTATAAAAGAATCCTATTTCTCCATCCTTGGTGAGGTTGTGATCGTGTAGTATCTGGGATATCCAGCCCCTTTATCTATACTTATTACTGGCTCCTCAAGACTTGTTTTTCCCTTAAAAAGCCTGCCTTGACTCCTTCATTGTTTTCTTCCTTTTTTTGATATCCATGACATTTATTTTCTACTTTTGTCAGATAAAGGAAATAAAATAACATGTATCTGAATATTGACTATCTTCTACCTCTGATAATTCCTGTCTTTAATGAACTTTTAATATAGAAAAGTAAATATCTTGTAGTCATCTTTTTATTCTTCTAGTAATAAACATAGTGTCTGATTCATAGTGCTTAATACATGCTTATTAGAGTGAATTTTGTGGACAGAAGATTGTTTCCTGGGAAATAAGAAAAAAAAAAGTTGTTCAATCCTCCTGAAGCTGCCATCAACTTCAGTAAAGTCTGATTCAGTGTCCATATTTAGAAGACAATTTCTCTGAGACTGTATGGGTAGCCAGGAATGTTTTCTTCAAATATAAATATTTTTGGATGAGAGCTATTTTTTTCAAATTAACCTTCAAACAAAGAAACTAATTCTTGCCTAGAAACATGCATAATTAAAAGTTAGTATTTTTGCTTTTTTCCATAGAATTTGTCTTATCATCTGATTCATTAGTTTATTGACGTTGAGTTTGTGATTCCAATTTACCACTAGAAATAGAGTTTTTTATATCATTAATTATGCATGATTTATTTTCCATACTCTATGAACTCTGAAAAAATTATGCGTTAGATCTCCAGGAATACCTGTTTACATTACTCATTGTTGGAGATTCCATTATAGATGGCACTACTGATCTATTACTATGGAGGCAGAGATCATCTTTGTGTTGTTCGTTCTTTTTATATTTAGGGAGAGCCCCAGTACAAATACTTGAATGGTAGTTGCTTAATAAACATTGGTTGAATAAATGAACAAAAGAATGTATATTTATAGTAAGGTTTATATAGGGCCAACTCTAATCTGGACCTTGTAATATACTATTTTTAGAATGACATTGAGATATGGCTATGCAAGTAAATTTGCATCCCTATCTTAGAAGATTTATTTGCCATTCAGTAAGACAATGTGCTGATGCAAACAGAGAAATAGAGCAGAGTCAAGGAAATATGGGAACAGAAGGCAGATGTTTCACAATACAGAAAGGTCCTTATTATATTGTGAAGTTTGTCAAGTAGAATGATGACCTGAGTGGTTGGAATATCTAGCTTCTTACTGTAGCTCCGCTGCTAATCACCTCTGTGATCTTGGGTAATGTCACATAACCTTCTTGGTCTAATTTCCTTATTTAAAATGAAAGGGCTGAGTTAATTTTAAAAATTCTCTTCCAGCTCTAATTTTATATATTCGCTATTTACTTCATGTATATTGTTTATTCAAACTCACTGGTCCACTGGCCATCTCTGCTGCCACTCAGCCTGAGTGGATGGTTTTCAGGCAGGAATGCAAGCCCAGTGTGAGCAGAGCTTCCTATTTTTAAAAAAAGAAGCCAGAAGTCTGGATTTGTATGTGAATTTCAAACTTTAGAATGAGGGCTATAAAGTCAATAGCTTTAAAACAACGTTCAATCCAAACAAAACACAACAGAGAATTAGGCTTGGTCCCTGGGCTGTCAGTTTATGCTTTAAAGAGTTTTTTTTTTTTTTTTTTTTTTCCCCCCTGGCCCTTACCATCTCCAATTCCTACTCTTCTGTCAGTGAACAATGGTTGCTGCATGCTGTTTTTCTGCTACTTTCACAAAGGATAGGTCAAGCCCAATAGAGTCAGATCACAATCTGTTCAAGTTTACTGTTTTAAGATGACATTGTAGTTATGACATGAAAAAAATGGTATTCCTGGTTAAATTTGAGTTTATATTTTTAAGACATAATATGGTTATTTTATATATGTCTGAATCAGAGAATTGTTACTTTATTTAGAAGAAAAGAGATACCTGTAAAAGGCTTCAGAAGTACTACACCCAGAAATTCAGTAGAAACCTTAAGGTCTATTTCTCGTTTTTAATCAAAGAGAGAGAACATAAAATGGACTCAGTAAGGGAGGAATGCTGTTTCATAACTAACTCAATTATATTCCTTCTACAAATTTTGTGCCTGGTGAGGTCATCTTAACTTAATTAAATTTTAATTGAATCAGAATGGTGTGGTAGAAAATCACATGGACATTGGAGTCAGACTTGGGTATGAGTTAAATTTCAATCACCAACTGAATGAACTTAAAGTTGTTAATCTTGTCTGTGTCTTAGATACCACTTTTACAAAGAGATAATAATACTCAACTTTGAGGTTTGTTGCAGGAATAGAAGTGACACATGTACTGATGCAGCGTGTATAACAAATGACAGCCAAATGTAAACCAACTTTAGAATACGTATTTTTAGAGCCCCTGCTGTATAAAGTTTGTTTCCTATAGAGGAAATAAACATGAACAAAGCATTATTCCTGTTCTTAAGGATGGAATGCTCCATTTGGGGAAATATTACCAGTTATTATAGATGCTAATCTATGTTAATAAACAGCATGAGAACACAAGAGAAAGTTCTATATTACCTCCTTTATGAACACTTCTGTCATACTTCTAACAGAAAATTGCTTTTGTCTTGGTTATGCAGTAGGAAGAAGTAGGTTGTAAAGAGAGGCTAGGAAAGAACTTAGAAGAGAAAAAAAGCAGCATGAGAAAATGTATATTTTCTGGAAAGCATGGGATATATAATGAAAATGCTGATAGAAAATGATGGAAAAAAATATTAGAAAGTAAGGTTTTAGAAAAATGGTGACATTAGAAGAGCTGTACCACTTCCCCATTACCAAATTCCACTGGAGATGGTTAAAGTCATGCAAAAATGTGGTAAAACTAGAAATTGTGAAATCTTTCTAAAAACATCAAGAAATTTCAGCTAAGTTTCAAAAAAGGGAAAAATAAATTAAGGATAGAAGAATGACCTAAAACTTACTTCCTATGAAGAATAAGTACTCTGTACTTGGAAAAGTAGAGATGAGAGGAGACCTTGGTGGGGTACCTGGAAGGGACTGTAGTTCAGAGGAATGGTCAGAGTGGGAGGTGACAAGAAGCAAATCCCAAAGATCCCATGTTTTTATCATAGAGAAATGAAAGAAATCCTGTCTTCTTAGTTTCTGCTGTTCCAGCAAAGGCAAAGTGTGACTCATTTTCTTTCTTCATCCATAAGGACATATAAATAAGGGCAGATCACCAAACATACAAAAAAATACAATAATTCAAGAGAATAATATTACCTTTTCTTGCATGAACAAAGACAAATTTAGAGGTAGTCTCATTTCTACTGTTGACATGATTCAAGAATTTGCCATAGGTATAAAAATTGAGGTAGCAATTATGAAAGGGAATATTCTAAAACCAATAAAGATTTCATAGAAATTTTGAAAAAGTGCTGAATTAAATGAAAGCAGTGAAAAATTGATTAGATACTCTGAAAACTGAATAATGATGTTTAAAATTGTGAAAAAAATTCCAAGAACCAAGAGAATAACAAAATAAAATAAAATTATTGGGAGAGGAAGAAAACAAAAAAATTGAGCACAAATTTAGGTAAAAACCACATGGACAGAATGAAATTCTGTAAGGAACAGAGTGGTAGAACAGAAAGAATAAGCAAAGAAATAAAAGAAGAAATTATTCTGACTTAAAGAGCCAAGTCTCTGAGACTTATTAAGACATATAACCAATTATCCAGATAAATTTAAAAGAAATATATTAACACCTGGTTATAGTTATAGCCACTTGAAATTTTTAAAATTTTTTAAACTTAAAAACATAGAAGCTAATTGAAACAGGTTTGGTAAAAATTATTTAAGATAAAACTAGCATTGTATTTCTCTAAATTACTAAAGATAAACAACAGAGAATGTACAAAAGTGTTTTGAATTTTAATAGATTATTACATAAAACTGCTATATGCAACAAAATTGTCATAAATACATTTGAAGAATGAAAGAATATTTCAGAGTTTTAGGGCCTAGGAAAATATGTCATGAAGGCAAACTTGGTGTAAAAAGAAATTACTTCAACATACATTCTGGGAAGGCAATGAAGAGTTATGACAAAACCATGAACTCAAGAATAAGAAAGTCATAGTTACATTAAAAAAAAAAGATTTGGTATTGAACAATAAAACTATTTGAATATATCAATTATTTGGGGGTGATAAAACATTTTGTGTTTAATCTTTAAAATGAAAGATGAATCGTAGGAAATTAATAATAGTTTGATCTAAAAACTCAACTCAGATTATATCAACAAAAACTGGGAGATTGATGGGGAAATGGAAGAGTGATAAAATCATGTTATATCATACAGTGATTGAATAAATGGATATTTGATTTTTATCTAGTAACTAGACATATATTTTTAAGATAGAAATTAGTTTATTATTGCTAAAAGAAAACATGGTATAAACCACCCAAATCAATAAAGAAAAAGAGAGAGAAGGTTAGAGATTACATAGATAAATATCATGATACAGTAATTAAATAAAAATAATAACTGTATATACTAAAATGTCAAGAGTAGTTCTATGTTATCTAAGCATGGAATGTTTATGTATTTACTTATTTAAGCATGTTTATGTCTTACATTTTATAATAACAGATTCATTACATAATAAGAATAGGTAATTTATCTTCTTGAGTGAGTGCAACAAATGATATTAAACAAGTAAAATTATTTTTTAGTATAAAAAATGCTTACCAATATATCAAAAGCAAAAAAAATGGTGTTTCCATGTTTGTAATTAAGGACATATATAAATATACTGAAATATCTGTTTATGGTGAAAACATAGTTAAGATTTAAATCATTTTTTATTTATGTCTTTCTGCACAAATTTCCTTCAATTACCAGGAATTATTTAAAAAATAAACAACAACAAAAATCATAAACAAATGCTGTGGAGAGAGCTTGGCTGGGGCTTCAGAATCTCAGCAGGCCAAGGGGTTTGGGTACATTGTCTGGTCAACGAGGAGCCACTGGAGCTTTGAAGATTAGGACAGAAGTTTTGCTATTGTTTAGGTTGGAATCAAGTAGAAAATTGACTGGAATTTATTGTAATGGTCTAGACAGGAAGTAATAAGGGCCAGTCCTTGGTCTTAGCAGAAGGGACAGGAGAGAGGAGAGACATTTGATGTAAGACAAAGAAACAAGCAAGGGGACCTGGGGGCAGTGCAGAGAGTGCAGGAAAGAGAAAAGCCCAAGAAATGTGGAGTCAGTTACTGGTATAAACTGGGATTCTCAGAAGGGATAGACAGTGAAGGGAAGCAGGGAGAGGAAAAAGTTTAGGAAAAAGGATGATGGAATTTATATTAAATATAAGTTTCTAGTGCTGAAGAGATATCACATCTTTGGAGATTTTATGGGATAATAGCTGCAAATATGAACCTTATGCTTTACCTAAACTTTACCTAGAAAGTCCTCTTTTGGACCTATAATAAATCATAGTCTTATTGAATCATCCTTCTATTCCTAGATGGTACATGAGCAGAAAACACAGAGACCCCTCAATCCCCTAAGGCTGATGATCTCCATAGTGCCTGCTTCCTTCCCTGTCAAGAGATTGGAAGCATAGCCCCAACTCTAGTGCCAAAGCCTCCACCTAGGTCAAAGAGTCCATAGATATTTCTGACACTCCCAGCCAAAGGATGAATCTTTGCTCTAATAAAACCTAAGGCCTCTATGCTGTATTTGACACTTAAAAGGGTTGGCATCTCCCATAGGGTGTGAGGCGTCTGTAGACCCCAGGGGGTACTCCTCTTCCCCAGAGGGTACTCCTCTTCCCCAGAGGTACTCCAACTTCGATACCACTCTGAGAACCTGGGAGGCTGAAGCCAGTTCTCAGGGATTGCTCAGCCCTCTTTTTCTATCTGTCCTCCCCAGAGTGAGCTGTGCTGTTGCCATGTTTCTCTTGGCTTACAGAGCTGTCAAGAGGTGATGGTTTTGGAGGAGAAATTTGGGTTGAGGTAGTTTTTGGTATCTACTCCATGGACCTAAGGTTCTTTGTGGTAAAAGGAGGGAGCAGGTAGGAGGAAGAAAAGATGGGTGGGCCACAGGATGGGGCTTTAATTATACTTTCACCATGAATCACATCACCCCATAGGGGCTGTTCAATCCCACAGAGGGCAAGCGGAGGCAATGAGCATTGGCAACTAAGTAGACTTAAAATCTGGGATTATTTTAGTATTTTGGTTACTGGTGCTAATATGCTGAGCAAACTGGTAAGGGAAAAATTAGGCACAGATTTTTAACAAGGCTTCCTCCCAAACCACAATTAAAGGCTCACTTAAGGAATCTTCCCATCCCTTTGTGACTCACAGCAGACTGAAATCACCATTTCCTTTAGCAGCTTGTTGATGGGAAACACAAAAGGGAGGAGATGTATCACACTTTGGTCTACCCTGGTTTTCCACTTTATTGGCATGGTTCCTAAATAAACAAGACCAATGTCCTCATTCTCCTTCTAATTCCATGTCTTCTTCCACCTCCTCAGCACCACTCAAAAGCCCAGACAGCTCTCAAAGAGTAGACTTAACCATGTAAGTGGCTTTTGTTTCTTCCCTTCATGAAGCCCTCTTTTCCTCTTTTAGCACTTGGCCCCATATTTAATGGTCATCAGAGGATATTGGACCAAAGGGGAGGCATTGAGCCATTGTTTCCAGGCACTAGAAAGTAATGAAGGTGCATGGCCTAAGATGCCACCTGGGGCTGAATATGGCCAAAGGAGGCCAATCAAGATACAGAGGAGACAGAGAGAGGCCAAGACGCAGGAGGCCACAGTGCTCAAGGAAGACAAGAGTTGCCCCTGTTTGGACTTCTCAGGTCCAGTTCTCGACTTCATGTGGTCCTACCCTTTTTCTTTTCTAAGCTAGCTGTGAGAGTTCCTATGCTTTCTTAGAGAACAAATCTTCTGTATGAGCTAGACACGTTTCTATTCCTTATAACAAATAATCACAAAGACACTTAGGTCAACTTATGCTTGGGAGAACTTCATCTTTTTATCTTAAGATTCAATGATTGATTTTACTGCAGTGGTTCTCAACCTTCCTAATGCCATGACCCTTTAATACAGTTCCTCATGTTGTGGTGACCCCCAACCATAAAATTATTTTTGTTACTACTTTATAATTGTAATTTTGCTACTGTTATGAATTGTAATGTAAATATCAGGGATGCAGGATGTATTTAGGCAACCCCTGTGAAAGGGTCATTTGATGCCCAAAAGGGTCATGACCCACAGGTTGAGAACCGCTGCTTTACTGTATATATAAAGATACTGGGGCAGGACAGGTTGTATACCTTGCCAAAGTCACTCAGGCAGCATATGGCAGATTTGGGTGAGGAATCTTGGCTTGATTTTTTTCTTCGGTTATTCTCATACTAAGTTCTTATCTACAACTCAGTGCCAAACTCATAAATACTGATCTAAATGGGAACAACAATTATTGAAAATATCTGTTAGTCCCTGAGTACAATGTGAAAATTCAATTTTTCTAGGGTAGTTAATATTTCTTCTCCTTTCTTTTTCAGTCCTTCCTAACTTATTCTAAATGTGATGCTGAATTAAGAGGGCAGTGAACAAACATTCTGTATGCATCTCTTTCACCCTTCCAATTACCCATCACTTGAATAGCTTTTTTGACTTTGCTAGAAACTGTTCCTTGAGAAAGCACGATAATAAACTAAACATCATACTCAACACAATCATTTAGCAAAGCTACTACATCATTTGAACAGTATACCAGAACTCTCCCACTGACCTCTGGTCTCAAAATTCAGTCATTCTTCATAGGTGATTAGAGGCGTGGAACCATCTCCTTTACCCAGGGCCTGTTCCTCTGTTGCTCTGATACCTATAGACTTCTGGGGTGGGCTATCTGGACTGCTCAGGAGAAATTCTCTGCATATCAGTTGTGAATTATATGTAGTCAATTATGGAATTATATTTAGCACAGTATATGATTGGCAGGCTCCAGTTGATTCCTATATAATTTTGGTTCACATGTCCAGATGTTGCATTATATTTAAACCCTCATAGCAACCATGTAGGTAAAATGGAAAAGGATTAAAGTGAAAACTTCAAGTTTTTTAACTTGATAACTGCAATATTTCAGTTTGCAAAATACTTTCACACACATAACCTTATTTGCCCTTAAAAGCTCAATGGAATAGATTCAATTATCTACATTTTATAATAGAGCACACAAGACTCAGAAAAGTTAATGGTTTATAAATAGCAGACCCAGCACCTGATCTCCAAGTCAACTTGGAGATTCATTCACTGGACAAATATTTCTTAGTACCTATGTGGATTAGGCTTTATGTTGGAAACCAGCCACACAGATGAAACTTCTCTTTCCATCTTGAGAGATCAGAGGAGACTTCCCAGTAGGAGTGGTGTCCAAGCTGAAGAGGGAAGAAATGGTAGATATTATTCAAGCAAAGTGGGAGGTCTGGGAGCATTCCACAAAGACCATATTTTTATCTTTAAGCTATTCCAATGGATTTGGAAAATAGAAATTAGGCAAGGAATCCAAGAATTAACATTCCACAATTGTGCAATCTCATATTTAAAAGATGAAGATATTCATCAATTAGATTCCCCTTTTCCTTGAAGAGTGATAATGTCTTGTTACTACCTTCTCACCACCAAAGAAGGTTTGATACTATTCAAAATGGCCTTTTGTTTGTTTTCACACGTTGATAATTATTTGGCAATCTGGTATATTTTTGCTATCTCATTAATAATTGAAGGAGTTTCTACTGTGTCTCTTGCTCAAAAACACTGAGGTTGCCTCCCCTTTTGAGGTTATTGTTACGAAGACTGGCACTTACTTTTCCAAAAGCCATGTGGCATGGGTTGCTCATCCAGCAGCCCTTAGAAGGAAGGATGCTGAGTGTTGTAGAAAAGACTGTTTCTGGTATTCCATGGAATGTTTATGCAGAAGGGAAATGACTCCAGCCATCTAAGCAAAGTCCTGATTTCTATTCCTACACACAGATACATAGCAGCGACCAGTAAGACCACAGGAAGGACAAAAGACATCCTAGTTTAGATGTATTAGAAGTTGACTTAGTTGCCCCCAGGTTGGCAGTTATCAGAAAACCAGAAAGGATATAATCCTTTGATAAGTTGTTAAGTTTTTGGAGCATAGTTTCATCATCTTCCTGATGAATCCCATATCCTACTGGCTTTGAGGAGCGTCAACACCCAAACAATGTAATAAACATTGCATTTGGAAGCAGAAGCATATTCACAGGGGTGTGTCCAGCAGATAATTTACAACAGAGCCCTGAGAGAGGCACTAGAAAGAAAGCAGGGAACAATTTCCAGACTGGGTTACAAAGCTGGCCTAGATTGGATTACATGAAACATGTACAAGGAGAGAAAAACCTACGCACTTACATAGGTAGGAGGTTAAGAACATTGGTAAAAGTCTGTCTTCAATTATCATTCTCATAGTTATTTCTAGGTGAATTAATTTGTTGGCAGTAGCAGAGTTGGCAATTTGTGAGTAGAACTCTCACTCTGAGGTTCTTAATTATAGGTTATTTGAAGAATATGGGTGTGGGCAGATTCTTGCTGCTGATTGAGTAGCACGGAAAGCTATATATCAGGATAAATGAATTAATTTATAAATGAATAATTAAGGCATGCAAAAACACTTTACTGTAACTATTACAATATAATTGTTATTAAAATTAATAAGACTCTGTTCTTTGAAGGAGTTCACAGCTTAGATGGGAAGACATGTAAATGAAGGAACTTTATGGTATGATTTACAGTGCTTGGGTAGAGTTTTAAATGGAGTGCTGAGACCGTACAAAAGGGAGTAACTATCTCTGCCTGGAACAGCAGGGGAAAGCTTCCTGGTAGAGGGGATAATTGATCTGGGTCATGATGGATGAATAAGAGTTGGCCAGAATGAAAAAGAAGAAAGTATTTTCCAGGTGAAGGGAATTACCTATATTCCTATATATCTCTTTCCACCGACTCTTGTTTAAGTCAAATCTGTTATTTGAGAACATTTACCCTCGTCGTTGTCAAGGATAAACTGATACAAGTAAGAGTCCTGAGGATAGAGAACAGTGTAGTCCAACAGAAATATAATGTGAGCCACAAATGCAAGCCACAGATGTAATTGGAAAATTTATAGTAACCACATTTTTTAATAAAGTAAAGAGAAACAGTTGACATTAATTTTAATAATATATTTTATTTAACCTAATATATCCAAAATATTTTCATTTCAACCTGCAATCAATATTAAAACATTTTAGTGTGGTATTTTACATTCTTGTACTAAATAATTGAAATCTGTTATATATTTTACATTTACGCACATTCTAATCCAGGCTAGCAACATTTTAAGTGCTCAATAGACAGATGTGGCTACTATCCTGGACAGCTTAGAAAACCAGCTAGTTAATTTAGGGTAGTGAGAATAGGGATGGGTTGGGATACTCCCAGGGAGAGAAAAACCAAGAATTGGTGCACAGGCTGTAGCACAGGAACTGACAGTGCTTAGCAAGAGCCCAGATGATGAGATTTGCTTGTTTTCTGATTTTATTCAAACCTGGCCAGCAGGGTCAGTACTGGTATCTGCTACTCCACCCCCAGAAATTAAGTCCAAGTCAAGTTTTCCTGGGAAAATTATCTTTTTTGCCTTTCCTTTATTATTTTATTTTAAAAGCCTACAGGCTACTCTTCTTAGCACCTAATAATGTCTTTCCCAGCTCTCTTAGGAAACAAGGCCCTGAAATTTCCCTCACATACTAGCCCCAGTGGACCCTGTCTCCATTCCAGAGAAACATTGCCAAGAAATGAGCTCACAGACCTTCTCATCATGGCCAGAGGCAAGTAGCACTGTCTGGGACACCAAGAGCAGAGGTCAGAGGCAAGCTCAACTTCCCTGAAATAATGTGCTGATATTTCCATGGGTACAGACCAGCCATAGATGCTGCCTAAAACTGACTCAGCTCTGGCTGCATCAGAGAGAATGGGCCCTTGAAATTCCTTCATCTCATTGTCTAGGATGGCCATGGCAGCCAGTGATTGTGGACTTTTCCTCTTGGGTGCTAGCCTCCTGTTCCTGTCTGACCCCATGTGTTCTTCCCAGACTTCTAGGCCTCATGCCCTACTGATGGTTATTAAAAGGAAACAGTAGATAGGATGCCATTGCACTTGACCTGGTCAGTTTCTCTGAGGAAAATTTCCAGTTATGGTTTAACAGGGGAATCTACTCAAGACATGGCTATAGCTGCTGCATGTATAATTGACACAGTGGGATTTGAGAGACATTAATCAGTAAATGAAGTGCCATTTGGTCTCAGTCCTGGGCTAGTCCTTACAGCTTATGGGAGTTGCCTGTGTTGTGCATGGATGCTAAAGGGCTTATTTGAAGGAAATTAGCCATTTCTCATTATCCTTTCTGGCAGTAGATAACTCAGGATCTTATGAAACTTGCTGGGAATGATTAAAACACAGAACATTCTCAAGAAGATGCCCTATAATTTTGGATGAAAAGCCAAGTCAGATAAGAATAAATGTACCAAATAATTTGGTCATCATCATCACCTATTACTATCATACTAGCCCCAGTAGATCCTGTCTCCATTCCAGAGAATATCCATTTTTGCACCTTTCTTGGGTTTTATATATTTTGATTATTTCATCAAAGAGAATGTTGTTACAGAATTTGCTTAAAGGCTTTTAGGCAGCCTAGTCCATCAGAAGACAATGAGTGTGTGTTTCTCTGTCTGCAAGTTCAGTCTGTGTTTGAGTACAGGTAAATAGATAAGACAAGCCATTACTAAAATCATCATGGCCTAGGTCATTACCCATAATACCATCTGCTGGTGTTTTATCAAGCCTCTTTCTATTAAAGAACCATTCAATTACTTCTTGTAAGAAGCTTATAAATCAGCCTATATGACAGATAAATAGGACACCAAGTAACTTTGTTTTAATTTTCTCTGCTACCATCCGGTGTCACTCAGTCTATTTATTCACTGATAGCACTTTAATTAAAGATATCCTACACCTGGTCTTGTCAGTGGATTTTTGGGAAAAAAATGTAGAACTATAACACTGGAATGGGGGATAAAATTCACGTGGTTCTATTTCTACAAGGAAATTCATAGCATGATTTAAAATATAATGTATACTATATACCTGCCTCTAGTGAAAAGTGATTTGTTTGTTAATTTGAGGAAGTAAACAGAAAGTAGAGAGGATTTTGTATTTTCATTTGCTTATGGAATGTTACTTATATATAGACTCTCATTTGAAAACCAATTAACACATTTTCCAGGGTAAGGGACTTGTGTTGTTTTGGGTATGTGTCAGTGTATATTACACATGTGTAGTTAAATCTTCTTTGCCGGCCCAATCTTCCCCATGCCCCTGCCATTTACTATGAGTCCTGTGCTAGTTCTTACTGCTAAGGGAGTGGCCTATATTGTGCAAGGATGCCTCTGACATCTGGGGCTGGCCCAGCTAAGTGACCATCCTAAGTATTGAGCTCTGTATTGCTGGAGCTAGACAGGTATTCTCAGACAAGATAACATGAGAGGTTAAGGCCAGGGCAACTGGCTTAGTCAAAAGTACTAAAAATAGGGTCAAGGACCAAATTTCAAATGAGAATGAAAACAAAACCTAGATTTGGAGGGGCCAAAGGTAGGGACGAATGTTAAGAGTATATAGTTAAGAATCTGGGACTAGACAGATGGATCAAACCACACAACTGGTAAAAGCAGGATTTTGAAAATAAACTTTTATTTAGCACAAATTGAGAGTTATTTGCACAACACCATACTTTCTCTTCTTCTATGAATAACTAAATCTTAGGCTTTGGTCAAGTCATTGAACCTCTTGTTTCCTATGTGAAAACACAGGGTGGTTTTACTTGTGAAGAAGTGCTGAAAGCACCGTGCTGATGTAAATCCTTATCATTAGATAATTAGTCACTCCTCCAGAATACTCAGAACTGCATCAAAAAAGGAAAAGAAAAACAGCTATGTCTTTGCATGGCCATAGGAATAGATACAAATCTAGGATATTAGTAAGTTCATTTTCATATTACCAAATTTTGATGGAATGTTTTTCATGGAATCAGATTGTTAATTGATTGAATTGACTGGTTGTTAATTAAATCAAAGCAGCTGAACCAACTCTATATAGACACATCAGAAACATTCCTTTCTGATGATCCTGGTTCCTCCAGGGTTTTAGGGCTTGTAGCAGGGAAAATACTGAAAATCAAGTTTGCTTTGGCTCTCTGTGGGTGAGCAATTGATGTCTCATGAAGAAGTTCACCAAAGAGGCTGTAACAGTTCTACCAATTGCACAGCTTCTTCTGTGATTATTTGCTTATCTTCTGTGGTTGCGATAAAGAAAAACATATCAAAGACCACTGGGAAGGACACGGCTTGATATTTAAAGTTAATACATTTCTCCTTCTGTTGGATACAGACTAAATTTTCCTTCCCATGAAAAATTAGTATGATTTCTTCCCATAGATAATTGAGAATTGTGTAACTCATGTTTCTAGTTTTGCTTGAATTTCTAGGATGTTCTGAGGCAAAATTTTGGTTAACATAAACCAATTATGTTATATACCTATGCTTACATGCTTATAGATTTGTTATTCAATTCCTTCCTATTTCTTTAATACTTATTTTTTTATTCGTATTTTTTTATTGATTTTAGTTTCCTAAAATATATAGGTCTTTTAAAAAAGTGAATCTACTTCTTAAAAGCTGGCTCCAGCCCTCTGTGGTAAATAGACATTTAAATAAACAATTAGTAAAATTTTCTATTTGAACTGTATACATAAGACCCTAGCCCATCTATGTGAAAAATAGAATAGTTTAGTCATGTAGTGTTTTATTTTGTCAGCTGGATTTTAGAAACATCAAAATAAAAATAATTTTTTCCCCTTTCCTCTCTGGCTAATAGAATCCTGCTTGTCCTTCCTGACCCAGCTCAAGTTCTGCTTTCTTCATGAAGTCTTCTTGGCTGTTCTAACCAAATGACTTTCTTCTTGGAATTTCCATAGCACTTCCAGTGCACACTTTAGCATTTAGTTATGCTGCCTTGGGTTTTTCCTTCACTGTTTCTGCCCTAGCCACACTGGGCCTGCTTATTATCCCTGGACTCTGCCTTGCCCAACTGTGACTTTTTTTTTTTTTTTTTTTTTTTTGAGACAGTCTCAAGCTGTTGCCCTGGGTAGAGTGCCCTGGTGTCATAGATCACAGGAACCTCCAACTCAGGCTCGAGCAATCCTCTTGCCTCAGTTTTTTTATTTTATTTTATTTTTTTAAGTAGAGATGGGAGTCTTGCTTTTGCTCAGGCTGGTCTTAAACTTGTGAACTCAAGAAATCTACCTGCTTCGGCCTCCCAGAGTGCTAGGATTATAGGTGTGAGCCATCACACCCAGCCCCAACTGTGGCTTTCTTCTTATAGTTTCCACCTGTCTGAACTGGCCTCTCCTACCCTCTTCTTATCAGATTTTACCAGGGTCAGGTCAAATAAGTTTTGTGCTCCATGATGCCTGCATAGCTCAATTCAACCAGGAACAACTCCTCTAAATTCCTCGAGCCTACCATCTATCTTACAAGATCTATTCTCATAGATATTTTTGGATCTCTCATATGGTCCTTATAAACCAGTCTTTTTTTTAACTTATGAATTTAACTTAAGGAACTGTGGGAAATAGGTAGTTATTGGTAAGATTCCCATTTACTTCTACATTCTTATGACAGTAGTTCTCCAGATTAGCTGTGCATCAGAATCACCTGCGGCGTTAAATAAATACAGATATACGGGTCCTAACCTAGACCAATGATTATCACTGGGGTTTTGGTACTTATGTTTTAAATTATCTCTTTATTTTGAGGCATGGCCAAATATAAGAATCATTGGTGTATGAAGAGAGTTATGGAGAATTTGGAAGAGTTTATAAAACTTCTAAGTGCTTATGTTTAGACTTTGCTAGAAAGTTATAAAGAAGTCAGTTACCCCATATGATGGAATTACACTTAGGTGATTAAAGGAAAAGTTTAACTCTTAAAAGAAGCTGTAGATCCTTGATATTGGCTGGATATTAAGACACTTTTCATTGCATGTTTACCATCTTTTTGATCTCTTACTTTAAGTTCTGAGTCTTTTCTCTTATTCTTTACAACAAAAAAGAACAATGAAATCTATACTACAATTACTTGGATGCTCACCTGAGGGGTTTAGGACTTATCCATGGCTAATGCTTTATTATTATTTCTATGACCTGTATTAGTCTGACCCTTGGTGGCACGTGACAACGTTCCAAATGAAATAGTAATCTTTTAGATGGGAATATATAGGTTATGGTAAAACAGGTTGACTGTCCACCATTGCTCCCTTCTTATGGGAACTCCACTGTAGGCTTCCTACAATTGGGCATGTCAGGGTGGCCAGGCTCTGCCAATGGAATGAGGGCAGCAGTGGCACATATCACTGGGGGGGGGGGGGGTTCATGAACTCCTCCCATGGGCAATGCTTCTTTTTTCTTTCCCATTTTGACCCTGAATAGAAAAGGCTCCAAAGACTTAAAAGAAATGGAGGCACAGGCTGGAAGGAACCCAAATCCCCACAACACCACTACCCTCAGAATAGCTACTTGAAGGAGTTGCACAACCAGTATGAAGTATGTGAATAGGATAAAAGATACACTGTGTTAAGCCACTAAAATTTTGGAATGGTATTGACCATTGAATACACCTGGATAGCTCACATAATAGGACAAAAAAAAAAAAAAAGACCAAAACGTGAGACAGATTGTTAAAGCAATCAGACTTCTTCAGAAACAACTGGAACCACGTTAAATTGCCTTTACCAATATGTGCTTACTTGTTTCTGGAGAGCTATTATTAAACCATTTTCTTCTGATCAGTGGAGAGAAGAAGAAAGATCATGTGCCATAATTTTTGCCCAGAGGATAGAGATTTATTGAGATTTCAATGCAAGCAGGAAAGAACAGGGAAGGGAGACCCTAGAGGCACCAGATAAGACAAAATGAGGCCATATCAAGGTTTTGTGCATTATTTGTTGGGCCCTGAGTTAAGGAACATTTCTCTACCTTCCATGAGAGGAAAGGTTGGTAAATCTGTGTTAGTAATTTGATAGACCTTTGTACTGTGAGCATCTGCCATGAGTCTACTAAAAAATGCAAACTGTTAATGGTGACTTTTAGGCATCCAGATCAAAAGGATGTGCATTTTGCAAATTATTAATTTTTTAATAATTATTAATTTTTAAATATTCTATATGACAGACAAATAAGCCTTGTCATATAGAATATTTGGTGCCCTGTTGACTTTCCATAATTCTTACTTTTGATTCTCTCATCTCATTTTGATAAATGCCTAGTATGTTTCTTCAATGATAGCTTATTGACTATCACTTCCTTTTCCAAGTATAAATGGATATTTAAATTCAGGTCAAAAATTCCATTAATTATTAAGAGAAGCACATTATTGTTTTAGAGAAAGTCTAAATTAGGAATGCTTCTCTCTTTTTTTTTTTTTTTTGACCAACATTATACTTTGCTTTTTAATATATTGTTTAGGATATTGCACCCTCATTTATTAGTGAAATATGTTTGTAGTTTCCCCTTTATAATAACATATTTTTTCCAATTTTAATATCAGGTATATTGAGATGAAGTAGAATGATTTTGAAGTATTTCTTCTTTTTCTATTGTCTATAAGATTTGGCATGATCTGTTTTTTGAAATTATCTTTTATTTTTATTTATAAATATTCATTGTCTATTTTTTGAGACTTTGGAAAAAAATAAGTTAACTGATGTCTCCATACTGAACCTCAGAGTCAAACATCCTATAATAGACACACTCTTATCTGACAATGTGAATGTTAAATATTTTTTGCATTATTATTATTATTGCTCAATAAAAAATGATTATACTTTGCTTCTTTGGACTGTATTAAGATAGGAATTTTAAAATATTGATTGCTATATACTGATCAAAGAGGCTTAAGTATCTTTCACTGTGTATGGAATACTTTTATCTTTCTCATTTCCTAAAGAATACTTTACAATGTCTAGGAATACCAGAATATTACCTGCTCTGTTCTTAGCTCTTTGTTGAAGGTGGAATCTATCCCTAGATCCCAAAATGGAATATAAATAATAGTAAGTGAACCTCACTATAGTACATATGACCCACATAACCACAATAAAGGGGGTGAGGAAGAAAAGAGCTGACCTACCTAATCTTGGAGAACAGTATGTCGACTGGATACTGAAAGGTTAAAGATAAAAAAGAACTGCACGCAAATACTGTGCTGTAGTTAGTGAATTTGTTTCTCACAGAGGTGTGGATTAGCAATTCTAAAATTTCTTTGTACGGTAGGATTGAATAAATAAGTGAATATATTATAGATAATGAAAATTTAGATTCTTATTTGAGAAAGAACTTGAAAATAAATAAAAGAAGGCTAAAGAGAACCCTATGCTGTTAGGTTGGAATGAGAGCCATCAGTATGACTGCATGATTTTTAATATACATGGAAATCGATGTAGGTTATTAATAGACATGGAAATAGATATTGGATGTATGTGTATGCCTGAGTTAGCATACATTTTCTAGCCCTGCTACTGAGGGAGCCTAGAAGTACTGACATCCCAGTAACAAAAAGAACACTTGACCCCCAGATCTTGGTTTCTAAATACCATTCACCATTTTAAAGGATCCAGACTCTTCATAGAAATGTTTCACTCAAGGATGGGAGTCAGAAAAGTACAAGATAAGCCCTAGAACATTTTGTGATGCCAGAAAGTAAGGAAGAAGTCAAAAAATGATGGGAGCGTGTCAAGGAACCAAATGGAGTGAATTCCCAAGGAATACATCTGAGGCAATTTGTGCAATACAATAGATTATGATTGTAATGGCTTAAAACACAATAAGATAAATATTTGTCAGTTCACACAGACATAAGTAATTGAATAAGTGGTGGAAAAGGGACAGGTCCTTAAGTTGAATTCCAACTTATAAATGAGGAGGGAGTAGTAGAAATAGATGTCTGAGAAACTGTCACCAGCTGAGAGGAGCCTATGGAGACATAGCACCTAAACGAAGTGCAGCATCATGGGTGGGATATGGAATAGCACAGGGCATTAGGTGGAACTAAGGAAATCTGAATGAGCTATGGACTTCAGTTGATGATAATACATTGATTTGTTCATTGATTATAACAGATATTAAATATAAGGTATTAGCAATGGGGAAAATTAGTTGTGGGGCATATGTGCACTTTAAAACTAAAGACAGTTTAAAAATTGTTTAAAAATTCTGAAAAATCACTATTTGGTCAATTCCATAGTAATAATTATTGCAGTCAAGTATCATCCAAAGACGTGAACAGTGTTAAATGTTGACTTTTAATACTTTTAACTGGTGGGCAACAGTATTTGTGTGAAGTATTTGTGCAAAGTATCTCAGTATAAGATCCTTATTAATCACAAAAAGAAAATAAGTTAACTCTATAGTGAAGAAACTTCTTCACCCCCTTCATGAAAAGATCACCTTAGCCATTTTACCAGTCATAAAATATACTGGCATCCTGTGCTTCTTACTAAGATGCAATGCCTGTACAGGCAGCACTTCTCAAGTTTTAATGTTTATATGAATCACCTAGGGATCTTGTTAAACATGAAGATTCTGATTGAGGAGGGTCTGGGTCAGAGATTTGGAATTTCTGATGAGATCCACGAGGATCTGCTATTGCTGCGAGGTGGACCATACTCTGCACATCAATACCTGTAGGGAAACCTGGCAACATTCTACCAGGGGGAGGTGAGATATGGCACATCATTCACATCATTTTATGACCTTCCTCCCCATTTTTCTTTACCTGCTTGGGAGACCAAGGCATGCCATTCTTTGTCCAATTATTTTTTAGTATTATAAACATCCAAAGCTCAAATAAATAGTATTTCTCCACAAACAGCTTTTGGTAAGGGATTTGTGCATGGCACAGGCTTTTCTTTCTCATAGCAGATATGTAAGCCCATCTGTTTTGGAAAAGGCAAGAGAGCTCTCAGCTTACATGATTCAGCAGCAGTAGTGGTTAGCCTAAGACATCTGATATCATCTGATGTCCACATTGCTGCACCATGGAGTTGGTATGGCTAGGGCACGGGAAGCACAATTTGGGGAATTATCCTGAAGCTCTATCACAGTTATCATGAAAAAACCAAGCCTGCATTAACACCAAGGCTAAAGAGACATCTTCCAACAGTATGAGCAGCACATAAGGAAGATATTAATATCACTGCACACTCATTCACAGTTGTGTGGATTCAGATGGAATTCTGTATTCTCATGAAATCCTGCACTTAATGGCTATCCAGGCTTCTAACTAGCCAGATAGGTTGTTAGTGGCCTGGGCAGTGTTCCTGACCTTTCCATTTCAGAAGTAGCAGCTGCCTAATGTTGTAGAACTGAAGGGCCCTCTAGCAGGGCCATCTGAAAGAACACTTGAGCCATTTTGTTCTTGGCCTTAGTTGTTGGACCAGAAGATCCTCAATTGTAAGAAAACACAAATGGCCTTGCTGCCTGATGTAATTACATTTTATGTTTCAGGCTTCTATAGGGATTAATGAGAGCTGAGCTAATCTAATCTAAGGAAATGAAATTGGGGTGAAAGAATGGTCCAGGTGTCAAGATTTTGGTGAGCCCCTGAAGAAGCTCGCTCTCAGCCAGCTGCTGGCACCACGTCAAAAACTGCCGGAGATAGTTGATTTTATTTATTTTTTTGTCCCAGGACATTTTTTCTGGCTCCATAAAATAGTCTCTACTTCCAATCCTTTTGCTCTCAGCAGGCTTTCCCAATTCCTACCCTGTGCTATCATGGTTGAATCAATGATGATTTAGAATATCTGCCTCTTTTTCCACTTGGCTCCAGCTCCTTCCACCTCCTCTTCCCATGTTGCCTTGCCAGTTGCCTCACCTGAATTTGCATCTTGCATCCTGCAGACAAGAAATAGTTTGCTATTTCTTCCTCTGCCTTAAAGAGGTCCCAATGAAGTGCAGGTCCTTCACCTGCACTTCATTGGGACCTCTTTAAGGCAGAGGAAGCCTTCCAAATTGTAGGGGATAGTTGTTTATAACCTAGAATTCTATTTTAAGTCAAACTTTTAATCATGTGTGAAAGTGGAATAAAGATTTTTTTAAAGACATGTACATTTTAAAAAATTGTTATCTTCTCCCAAAGTACATATTATTTTTGATAAAGGATTTCTTGAAAGAGTGCTAAAGATGTGATACACCCAAGTAAAGAATAAACTCAAAATACAAATAGTCTGGGATCTAAGAAACAGGGCTAAAAGGAACAGCCATGTTGTTGGTGAGGGGAGATCCCAGCATGGCAGTTGTTAAACAGACCTTATAAACATCCACACAGCCTGAAATGAGAGGATAGAGGACCTGAGGGAGAACTCAGGCAAAATAGGTGTGTGGGGGGGAGGAAGGCATATGAAAAACTCAAGGCTCATCTTTTCCTTAATAACGTAGTTATTGGACTCACTGTTAAGCTGGTCGTTTAACAAGCTCACTGTATAATGTTTACATTTATAGAGACAGGTGGTGTGAAGGAAGAGCTACAGGACTTGAAATCTTTGCCTCTGAGCCTAAGACCTGGGTTGTAAAGAAATACAAAGAGGTGACTGTTTTTTGTTGAAAACCTCAGAGAACTATCTAATCTTTTCAAGTATAAATATGTGTGTGCATGTGTGTAAAAAGATTGTTTTTATTTTCAAATAGGTGGATGGAACAATTTTGCTTCTAAGAATAAGTTGTCCTGATAATGATCTTAAGCGTCAGGTAACCCAAGTAATTTAATTCAAAAAATGATTTATTAAGCATGTGCTTTGTGCCAGATGCTATGGAGAGACAAATGACACGATGTTTCTGCCCTCAAAGACCTCACAATTTTGGCCAAATGAGGCATGCACACAAGTATTACAGTGCAGAATATGATTAAAAAAATATTGCAAATAATGCTCCAGGGAGTATGGAGGAAGGAGCAATGACGTCCGAGTGGCTGGGTTAGGGAAGGTGCTAAGAGAGTTGCATGTGAATGCCGTTGCTCAACACCCTGAGTGAACTGGTTTGTTTTCTAGTTCTTGTTCTTCTTTTTTCCCCCTCATTTGAATAGAATGCAAATGATAGGAAACCTCTTTCTGACCTCTACCATATTCTTTGAGTCAGGAGTGATTTAGAACTCTGGAAATAGAAAAGAATGGCATTGCAGTTGAAGGAGGAACTGTAAGAGTTGCAGAAATAGGGTGAGCAAAGGTGGCTGAAGTGAAGGGCAAGTTTTACCTACAAATATAGAGTCCATGAAGGAGATTTGGGCCACATGCGTGGAGAGCAGGCAATGTTCAGAGAAGATGGATCTGTTCAGCAAAAATACATGGAGAGAATCCTGAGTGTAAAGTAGCACACGGAGGGTCCAGGGCAGGAGTTGTCATCGTCTGTGTATTCTCAATGCCCAGCTAGTGCTTGGCATGGGGTAAGTAGGTCAACTTAATAGCCCCAAACCAGTCACGTGTCCGTTGAAGCTTGTGCTTAAGAGACCACTCCCTGAAGGATCCTCACTAATAATACTGATACTAGTAATAATGCTGGTGACTCCTATTTCTTGAGTATTTAATAAGTGCTGCATTAAGATGACTACTTCACTGAATCATCATATATCTAGCTTCTCCAGGTAGACATGATTAGCAAATTTATTTTACAGATAAATAAAAATGATACTTAATTAAGTGACCTGTAGATTTTGGAAAAGATAGCTTTCTTCTCTTTATTTTAAATTATGCAGGTATTTAGACCAACCACTTATAGAATGGTATATAACATTTAAGAGGTAGTAATATTATGAGACGACTTTCTTCTACCAGGAACGTGTATGATTGCATTTTCACTTAAAGTTGGCAATAAGATTACATAAATACATGTATGATAACAATTTTGTTTAAAAATAGTACACATATCTGGAGTGAAATACTATATTAAGTACCATGTTTCATCAAATCTAAGATGACTTTAGATGGTGCAATAATGAGGTACTATTATTTCATATGTCACTGAGAAATACAATGTTTTCAATTAAAATATAATATGCCACCGATTGAAAGGTATAATTTCATTTCAGAGATGTTAAAATGTGAAAAATGCCTATTTATAGTGAATGAAATTATACTGGTTATTAGGTGATTGAATTATACATGGTTTAAATTCTTTTAATACATGAATATTTCTAAATTTTCAGCAATTAGAAATATATTGCAGTATGTTTACATATCATAAATAGTGCTTGAAGTTAAAAAGAAATCAAGAATAGAGGTTTAGTATTCAAAAATATATCACTAAGAAAACTATAGCAAGGAAGAAATAACACTAAGAACAAAGTAGATAAAACACCATATAATAAGTAGAAAACAAATTAAAAAATATATATATGATGTTTGAATTGTTTTAAGATCAAGGTCACATGTTATAACAATGGCTATAAAATCAAATTGTCTTTTAAAAGAAAGAAGGATTTTCAGCTTGAATTTAAACTATCACACAACAATTAAAGCAATACAAAAAAAAATCTATGTTGCCAACATACAAAAACCTTGGTATGATAATTTTAGATGTCAACTTGACTAGATGAAGTAATACCTAAATAAATGGTAAAGCATTACTTCTGGGTGTGCCTGTGAGGATGTCTCTGGGGAAGATTGACATGTGAGTCAGCAGACTGAGTAGGGAAGGTCTTCCCTCAGTAGAGCCAGGCACCATGTAATCTTCTGGGGGCCCTAAAAGAACTAGAAGGCAGAAGAAAGGCAAATTCTCTCTCACTTTCCCTTGGACTGCAACATTCTTTTTCTTCTACCCTTAGACATCAGAAGTCCAGGTTCTCTGGCCTTTGAACTCCAAGGAGTTACATCAGTGGCCCCTGGGTTCTTAGGCCTTTGTCCTCAGAAGGACAGTTGCATTAACTGTTTCCCTAGTTTTAAGATCTGCAGACTTGGACTGGGCCATGCTACTGGCTTCCCCAGTTATACAGCTGACAGATGACCTATCTTGATACTGCTCAGCCTCCATACTCATGTGAGTCAATTCTCCTGATAAATCTCCTCGTATGTATGTATGTATGTATGTATGTATGTATCCATCCATCCATCCATCCATCCATCCATCCATCCATCCATCTGACCATCATATTGGTTTTCTGTCTCTCTGGAGAACCCTGACTAGTACAGCTACAAACACCCTACATGTCAATTTTCTGGAAATTAGTTAAGCATATTGTACCTCAGCTGCAGCATAGAATACTCCACAGAGATTCAAAAAGACATCTGAGATACGTATCATCTGTCTTTTCATCCACTTAGCTATATAGATATATATTCTAATAGTAGATATGGCTTAAATATTATGTTATCTGAAAAGAATAACTTGTAGAACAAAATTTATAGTAGCAGGAAGTTGTTTGATTTAAAAAGCTTATAAATGAATAGAAACTTTCTGGAGAAATGCCAAGAAGCTGTTTTTATTAGTTTTATACAGATCTTACATATACCATTTTGTCTTTCTATTTGAATTTTAATCATGAGCATATGTTACTTTGTAAATGAACTTAAATAAAATTGCCATTTCCTTAAAAAATGTTTTCAGCCTATTTTGCTGAGTTTTGTCTAGACCACTATAAAACATAATATTAATTATAAAACAATTACTAAAAGGACTATAATACATCTATAGTCCATTTTCTATTTAAACTAGCTAAATTCATGGAAATTTAGAGTGAATTATAGTATATGTTTATCATTTTTATATATTTGCCCATTAGTAGGAATGGTCACAATTTAAAGTCAAATTGTGTGAGGATGTAGGATATGTTTTTCATTTGGGGGGCTTTTTTCCCTAATGACCAAAATTTTCCAAAAGTAACAAAAATTAATTTTTACATTGTGCAAAAAGGAATTTTTAAAGTACATCGGAAATTTAAGAGACCAAAGGAAAAACGTAATTCACAAGGAATATTAAAGAGATTACAGGTGATTTTTTCCTTTATATTAAAAATTCCACCATTAACACTTACCACTTTTGAAATTGGAGGAAACAAATTACAAGGAGGTAAAAGCCAAGTATTAGTACACGAATTTCATTAAAAAAATATAGTTCACAACCGAGAGTCTGTTTTCTTTCTACCTTCTTTTCAGCTCTATTTCTCTTCTCCCCACCTCTCAAGCCTTCCAGCTGCAAACATTTGCTGAATACCCGGTAAGTTTTAGTTTACATGTGGGGTTTATATTTCACTGGCAGGGAGAGACACAGCTACAAATAATGATAATGCAACTTGGAATGTGCTATAGTAGAATACCAAGGAGCACAGAAAAAGGACTTGATTAATTGGATAAACAGACCTGGGAGACTTAGTGATAATGGAAGACATTCAGGCTGAATCTTGAAGAATGAGCACAGTTTTGCCAATCATTGAAAATAAAGAAGTGACAGTCACAGCTCAAGAAATTACTTAGCTTGAGTTAAAGATATGCATCATGCTGTGTGGCTTGGCCAAGGGATGTGCTGTGTTTTTTGTCTGGTGTGAAGGTGATAGGCCTATAAATGCAGACTGGGGTCTGCTTGTGAAGGGATTAATGTCATGCTAAAAAAAATCTATATTGTATCTGGCAAACGAAAAAAAAAATTAGAGAAACACACAAAGGTGAGTTACTGTGAAGCTGATGAAACGTAAGTTTCCAAGACCTTTGTTTTCAGGGTCCTACAAAGGCTTCTCCTGGAAAATGGTGTATGCTTTAGACCCAGCAAACTTGATTCCACCCCTACTGGCCGAATCTGTGCTCACTAAGATACCTTATATATCATGAACTCAAATAATGCTTTCTTTAAGGAAATTGTCTTTCCCTACTTTCTCATAAAGTTCCCATCTCTGTCTTCTCAGTGAGTAGGAAAACCAGGAGCAAGCTGTACATTCTAGGCCAGTAACGACCACTGAAGCAGGCCTGCTGGGTGGACGTTCTCTAGGCCAGTAATGGCCACTGATGCAGGCCTGCTGGGTGGATGTTCTCTAGGTCAGTAACGACCACTGACGCAGGCCTCTTGGGTGGATGTTCTCTAGGCCAGTAATGACCACTGACGCAGGCCTCCTGGGTGGACGTTCTCTCCCTTATCTTTGTCCTAGTAGAGAGACAGAATGAGAGACCCTGGCAATGCCTGGGTCGCTGTCTCTTGCAGATCTTATTCAAGAGGGAATTCCATAAGTTCCTTAATTATACTGTGCTGTTTACCTTCTGGGGTTCTTTGTGCTGCTGTTTGTATAAAATGATCTTTCTATCTCACACGAATCCTGCCCTCTCTTCTCTGTAGCCTCAGCTTCTGTGTTTCTCTACTTCCTCAGAAAGCTGTCTCTTGCTTGATCTGGCCATCCGCAGCCTTGACTGATCACTCCAAAATCTCAGGGGCTGAAAACAGGAAAGGTCTATTCCTCATTCGCATGTCAGTCAAACTTAGGTTTCTTGGCTTCTTTGTACTGTTCATGGTGATCATCCTGAGGTCTGGGTGGATGTTCGCAGGATGCCCCATGTTATTGCATCCTTGTATAATTTCCATGGCAGGACAGAACAGAGAAAGTGAAGAATTGCTCAGGTGTGTGAACTCTTTACAGCCCTACGGAAGTCACGTGGTCTTCTGCTCATTGGCCAAAGCAAAGGCACGTGGCCTGGCCTGGTATTACATGAAGGGGCTTAAGATATACAATCACCTTGCACAGTTGGAGGAAGGGAAGAACCAGAAACCCTGCCGAGCAGTGCTTATGTCTGGAATCTTCTCTCTGGCTCAGTGTGGGGTTTGATGGAACTCCGTGGAGCAACCCTCTTTATAACCTGAGTTTGGGATCACATGAGAAATAAGATCATTCTGGTCAAAATTTTAGCTTTATTATTGAATTCTGGATTGGAGGAAATGGCTCAGATATGTGACAACAGAGAGCTTCCTGATATTTAATGCCACATTTAGACTGGCACTTCTTCGGAGAGGAAGAACTAATACGAGATATCTCTCTCCTATTTTCCAGGTATCATAATGACATAAAAGGCATAGGTTCTGCAATTAAGTAATCCCCATATGAATGAGTAATATTAAAATCGAATTTAATAGCATAAATAATATAAGGCTAATACACTAATCATAGCAATAATTTTAATTACATTATATAAATTGAAGGATATTATATGTTTATATTATTTTATATTGTATTATAAATACACAAGTATATAATCTAACATATAATTATGCCAATATGTATACTATTTGCCTTAAATTGTGTCTTACAATATTATATTATGAATTCATTATTATTACTATTACTATTATTTAATATAAATAGTTCTTATAGTCAATAAGTCTTAATAAATTAAGACCTTAAAATAGCTTAAGTGTATTTATAAATCCCTGAGCAGAAATCAGAATCTCCCTAAAACAGAGCTTAGGCTGTATTAAATGCCTTTTTTGTTACTGTTTTCTCACGAGTTAGGTGAGTGGATATCTTCCTATTCTTTGTCTGAATTCCATTCTAATAGTGAAATTCTGCCTTACGTAAAAATTCAGAAATAAGTGGAAGAGAAAGTTTAAAGGGAAAAACAGCTCATAAATTAAATTTTAAAAAAGAAGGCAAGAAAATGATGGTGAGACAACAAATTTCATAGAAAATCCAGAAATGTGATGTGCTACCAAAAATATTTAGCATGTTTATGAACAATGAAGGAAACAGGGAAGAAAAAATGATGGGATTTAAACATAAAAAACATCATCAATGGAAGAAGGGCTAATACCCATGCACGCGCACACACAGCCCACACACATACAAGGTGATAAAAATAAAAGAGCAAATCTGAGAAAACTCAAAAACTACCATATATACTTGAGTATAAGCTGACCCGAGTATAAGCCCACCCCCTTAATTTTACCCTAAAAACTGGGAAAACTTAGTGACTCGAGTATAAGCCAAGGTGCAAAATGCAGCAGCCACTGGTAAATTTCAAAAATAAAAATATATACCCAAAACAGTTGAGGAATCAGTAGGTTAAATGCTTTTCAATATTTATTGCTAAAGAAAAACTGTAAACTAGCAACAACAACTTTAAAACTTTAAATAAAGTGCAGATACTTAACAGGTAATCAAGCTGTGGGTTATATAGTTGTGGGTTAAATAGTTCAGTGGAATACAGTTCAGTTCAGCGGCCTACCTCTTCAGCTCAGCCACAACTTGTGGACTGAGCTGAAGCACTGCCCCCTCAAGCAGACGGCAGAAGACGACTGGAGACTACGTGCATTTGATTAGGTGCGTGTGCACCGAATCAAATAACCTGTATGACCCGAGTATATATGGTACATACTTAAAACAGAAGGATACAAGTAAGTTGAAAGCAAAAGGATAAAAAGAGGCATACCATGAAAACACCAATCAAAATAAACCTGTAGTTACAATAACTGTAACAGAAAAATTATAAGGTAAAATAGCACTTATTATATAATGATAAAAGGAGCAATTTATCAAGAAGATATAAGAGATCCAAATTTGTATTTATCTATAGATCTTCAAAATATATAATGCAAAATTTGACAAGAAGGAACTGATGAATCTCCATAGGAGATTTTTTTTTTTTAATGGGAGAATTTTTTTTTTGAAACAGGGGTCTATCTCTGTCATCTGGACTAGAGTGCAGTGGCATCATCATAATTCACATCAATCTCAAACTCCTGGGTTCAAGTGATCCTCCTGCCTCAGCCTCTCGAGTAGCTGGGACTACAGGCTTGAACCACCACACCAGCTAATTTTTCTATTTTTTGGTAGAGACAGGACTTGCTTTTGCTCAGGCTGATCTCAAACTCCTGGCCTTCCAAGGATTAGAGCCACCTAGATAGATGTCATCCACCATGCCTGGTCCATAGAAGATTTTAAAACACATCTTTTTGGAATATTCATAGTGGCATTGAGAGAGCCAGACCATCATGGCCATCTTGGATCACTGCCATCTTAGAAGTTAAGTTTCATTTTTGCCACCATTTTGTTGTATAAGTTTCACTTTCCTGTAAGAGCAGGCAATTCCCCGAAATCGTGTGAATGTGACCTCCCAATCAGAAACCATCCTCTGCATCAGACTGCTTTAGACCACTTGGCAGCCAATCCTGAGACACCCCCTGTCCTGAAGCCTAGCACACCCCTCCCATTACCTCATATTATAAAAACCCTATGCCCCAGAGCTCGGGGCTCCTGGCTTGGATCTGTTGCAATGGAGCACCCGGGAGCCCAGGCTTGAGATTGTTACAATAAAGGCTCTTTCACTTTTGCATTGGAATCGGCTCCTTGGTGGTATTTAGGGACTTCAAGATCTGGGCATAACATTTGGGGGCTCGTCTGGGATCCCCAAGACCCCCAAGGACTTCTGACCGATAAGTGGTAAGTGTTTGTCTTGTCTGTTGTGGTTGTTTTTGAAAATCTGTAAACAAGTGGCCAGCGTGAAGTCAAGGCGGACGCCCTGGTGGCTGCTGGGGAGGGGTGCTGTGGAGACATCCTGACCCTTTCTGGGAGGAATCTGACCCCTTTGAACCAGGATGTGGAATCCCCAGAGTGCAGGGGTGACACAGACCCTCTGGTGTTTGTTGAAGAGACTGCCCCACTGGACTGGGACGTGGAATCCCCAGGGTGTTGTGTGGACACAGTTCCCCTTGTAGTTCTCGTGAATGGACGTAGCTTGTCACTCCCGCAGCATGGTCAGAGACCGTCGTCCTATTTTCAGTTTTGTTTCCGCAGACCATCGATTTTGTGTGTCCTCACAAAACAACAGTGTGTTGTGCATGTTGTGTTTCATTGGTGTTTTAGTGTGGTTAGTTATAACAGGGTGACTTTGATTGCAAAAAAAAAAAAAAAATGGGACAGACTCAGACGACCCCCCACATCTATTTTCCTTGATATTCTCAGAAGTAAAAACTAGAGCTCAAGATTTAGGGTTTGTGGTGAAAAAACCTAAACTGATTACTTTCTGCAGGAGCAAGTGGCCAACCTTCAATTTTGGCTGGCCTCCAGAGGGAACCTTTCATCTCCCCATTATTTTCTAGGTTAAGGACATTGTTTACCATCCACGAACCAGCCACCCCGACCAGGTTCCATACATTACCACCTGGCAGGACATAGTAGAGGATCCCCCTCCCTGGCTGAAAGTAATTCTGCCCCCGGCAGATAAAAACTCAAGCAGTTAGGTTCTCACAGTGCACGAGAAGCCTCCCATTGTAAAACCCTCTAAACCCAAACCCTCTGCACCACTCTACCCTGTCTTGCAGGATAGTACAGATCAGGATTTCTTTTGTCCTCCTCCTTATCATCCTCCTGCCCCTCTGCAGGTTGAGCCCATGCCTCCTGGGGAAGTGGCAGCGGGGGAGCCCCCTGCTGAATCAGGGGCAGCAGCAAGACCTGTTCCTGGAAGTCCACCATTCACCAGACAGCAAGCCCATTGAGAGGCGGCTTCTGACTTGATTCTCCTTCCCTTGAGGACCATGAGCCTCTCTGATGCGAATGGAGTTCAGAACCTTTACTATTGACCCTTTGCCACTAGTGACTTGTATGACTGGAAAATGCAGAACCCTAAGTTTTCTGAAAAACCCACTGCCTTAATTGATCTCTTAGATTCTGTCCTCTTCACCCATCAGCCTACCTGGGATGATTGTCAACAGCTTTTACAGGTGCTGTTCACCATGGAAGAGAGAGAGAAAATCCTGTCAGAGGCCCAGAAGTCAGTCATGGGCTAAAACGGGACTCCCACTACCAATACCACTGAGATTGATGCTGCCTTTCCCCTCACGCACCCTAATAGGGACTTTAACATGGAACCAGGTCAGATGAGTCTCCGAGCCTACCACCAGACTCTAATGAGGGGATCTCCGGAAAGCAGCTTATAAGCCGATCAATTTGGCTAAGCTAGGGAACGTGCAGCAGGAGAAAAATGATTCTCCTGCTGCCTTCCTGGAAAGGATCATGGAAGCATTCTGTACTTACACGCCCATGAATCCTGAGGCAGAGGATAGCAAAGCCACAGTTATCATGGCCTTTGTTAACCAGTCTGCCCCTGACATAAAGAGAAAACTCCAGAGGGTAGATAGGCTGGCTGAGAAGTCTTTATAGGATTTACTTGCAGTGGCTGAGAAAGTATATAATAACAGAGAGACTCTAGAGGAAAAGCAGACCCAGGCTCCAGCCAAGCAAACTGGCTAAAATCCTGCTGGCCGCCACTGCTACTGAACCTCAGGACAGGTAGGCTCTGCTAAGGTGGCTAACGGAGGAAGGTGAGGAAAAACCTTGGAGGGGAGGGGTGCACGGACGACTGCAGAAGGACCAGTGCACCTACTGCAAGGAGATGGGGCACTGGGCCAAAGAATATCCTAAAAGGAGAACTGGCAAGCCCACTCCCCATGGTAAGACCCATATCCTAGAGCTTGGGGAACTGAGTGACTAGAGGGGTCAGAGTTCAGCACCTCTCCCTGAACCCAGGGTAACCCTCAAAGTGGAGGAGACACTGATAGATTTCCTAGTGGACATGAACACCCAACATTCAGTACTTATAGAAGATTAGGGTAAACTGGACACAAAGAAGTTTTGGGTTCAAGGGGCAACTGGGATGAAGCAGTACTCATGGACTACCCGAAGAACTGTGGACCTGGGCACGAGCCGGGTATCCCATGCATTTATCGTCATCCCAGACTGCCCATACCACTTACTAGGCAGAGATCTGCTGAATAAAATTGGGGCCCAGATATCCTTCAAGCAGGACAGACCCCAGGTTACAGATAATCAAGGGCACCCTATACAAGTTCTAACTGTCCAGTTAGAAGATGAATACAAGCTTCACCAACAGCCACCACAAGCCCAAGCTGACATTGGTGCTTGGCTCCACTCCCATCCTTTGGCATGGGCTGAGACAGGAGGAATAGGGCTGGCCATTCATCAGCCTCCAGTTCTAATAGAGCTTAACCTTGGAGCAGAACCCATATGGGTAAAACAATACCCCATGGCCACAGAGGCAAAGAAAGGAATACTTCCACACATTAGACACCTTCTACAGGCAGGAATTTTGATCCCTTGCCAATCGGCATGGAATACTCCCTTGTTGCCTGTCAAGAAACCCCTCACAAATGACTATCGTCCAGTGCAGAACTTATGGAAAGTCAATAAACATGTAATGGATATTCACCCAACTGTGCCCAACCCGTATATGCTCTTGAGTGCCTTGGCCCCAACTCAGACATGGTACACAGTATTAGATTTGAAAGACACCTTTTTCAGTCTACCCCTAGTTCTACAAAGCCAGGCTATGTTCGCCTTTGAGTGGAGTGATCCGGAGGAAGGCATCAGTGGACAACTAACCTGGACCCGCCTACCACAAGGCTTCAAGAACTCTCTGACTATCTTTGATGAGGCTCTACATAAAGACTTAGGTGAGTTTCATAAGTTACACCCCAGCCTGACCCTCCTCCAGTACATAGATGACATACTGATAGCAGCTGCAGATGAACAAGATTGCCTGTGAGGAACACGGGATCTGCTTGGCACCCTGGGAGACTTGGGATACCACGCATCAGCGACAAAAGCCCAGATCTGTCAACAAACTGTAAGTTATTTAGGATATGTGCTCAAGGACAGCCAGAGGTGGCTGAGTGAAGCCAGGAAACAAACTGTGCCCGGAATCCCAACTCCCACTACTCCCAGGTAGGTGCAAGAATTTTTGGGAACAGCTGGATTTTGCAGGCTGTGGATGCCAAGATTTGCCAAAATTGCCAGGCCCCTTTATGAAGCCACCAAGGAACGGCAGCCTTTCCAGTGGTCAGCAGATGGGGACCAAGCATTTAGAGAACTCAAGACTGCCCTGTCGACTTCTCCCACACCGGGCCTCCCTGATATCATGAAACCTTTCCATCTGTATGTGGATGAACATAAAGGGGTGGCCAAGTGAGTATTAACCCAAAATCTGGGACCCTGGACTCGTCCAGTTGCCTACCTGTCCAAAAGATTTAACCCAGTGGCCTTGGGATGGCCTCCTTGCTCACACATTATAGCGGCCACTACCCTCTTAGTAAAGGATGCAGATAAATTCACCCTGGGACAAGAACTGTTGATAACAACCCCCAACACCATCAAGGGGGTCTTGAAGCATCCCCCAGACAGGTGGGTGAGTAACGCATGGCTGACTCATTACCAAAGTCTACTACTGAATCCACTGAGAATTCGATTCCTACCCAGTGCAGCTCTGAATCCTGCCACTCTCTTACCCAACCCAAATGCAGAGGTGCCACTCCATCATTGCCAGGACATATTAGTTCAGGTCCACAGCCTCCGCCAGGACCTGACCGACCAGCCGCTGCCTGATGCAGAGGAAACTTGGTTCACAGATGGCAATAGCTTTATGAAGAACAGGCACAGGTATGCAGGGATGGTGGTGGTCTCTGAAACAGAGACATTATGGGCCGAGCCACTCCTGAGCGGTACCTCTGCCCAGTGGGCGGAACTCATCGCCCTCACGAAGGCCCTAGTTCTGGGGAAAGGAAAGAGAGTTAACATCTATACTGACAGCCATTACACGTTTGCCATGGCCCATGTCCATGGAGCTATTTACCAGGAGAGGGGGCTACTGACTACAGAGGGAAAAACAGTTAAGAATAAATAAGAGATACTAGATCTCCTAGCTGTCATCTGGCTGCCGAGGGAGTTAGCCATCATTCACTCCAGGGTGTCAGAAGCCAATCACTCTGGTGGCCAGAGGTAATCATTGAGCAGACAAGGCCACCAAGAATCAGCCCTTAGTACAGCCCAGGCCCTAAGCATCAGCCTACCAGACCCGGGATTGCCAGTCTTGCCAGAGAAACCTGAGTATACTCCAGAAGACCTGGCATGACTCTGCACTATTCCCCAAGCACACAACCCTCCACAATTTAACGGCTGGTGGCACACTGCCAATGGAAAGACCCTCCTTCTGGCACAGCTAGGAATAGAAGTAGTGCAGTGTATGCACCAAGCTACCCATCTGGGTAACAGGAGACTGAAAGACTTGGTTTGTCATGCAAAAATCAAAATTGAATGATTGGACACCAAAGTCGATCAGGTAATCAGTGCTTGCAAGGCTTGTCAACTTACAAACACCAGGGCTGGGCCAACCTCCCAAGGGACCCGAGAGCAGGGAGATAAGCCTGGTGCATACTGGGAAGTAGATTTCACAGAAGTTAAACCAGGACAGTATGGATATAAATACCTTTTAGTTTTCATAGATACCTTTTCCGGGTGGGCTGAAGCCTTCCCAACAAAGCATGAGACCCCCCCAGACGGTGGCGAAGAAATTACTGGAAGACATCCTCCCCAGGTATGAACTGCCAGCCCTGATTGGCTCAGACAATGGCCCTGCCTTTATATCTCAGGTAACGCAAGGGGTAGCAACCGCCCTGGGAGCAACTGGAAATTACATTGTGCATATAGGCCCCAGAGCTCAGGTCAGGTAGAAAGAATGAATAGAACCTTAAAAGAGACCTTGACCAAATTAACTCTTGAGTCTGGTGGAGACTGGGTGGCTTTCCTTCCCTTTGCCTTGTATCAGGTTAGAAACTCTCCTTATAAGCTTGGGCTTACTCCCTATGAAATACTCTATGGGAGACCACCACCCATCATCCCCAATACCCGCATAAAAATGGTAACTGAACCAGATGATGAAAATTTTCTCCTTACCCTTCGATGTTAACAGCAGGTACAAAAGACAAACTGCTGCCTGTGGGCTACATATGAAGCAGGCCTCGTACCTGACCCTCACAAGTTCCAGCCAGGCGATTGGGTCTAAGTGAAGAGGCATCACCAGGAAACGCTGAAACCTGGTGGAAAAGACCCTATGTGGTAGTCCTAACTACACCGACTGCCCTCAAGGTGGACGGCATTACCTCCTGGGTACATCATACCCACGTCAAGCTAGCAGACCTGTTCACCATTCAGGAAGATTTTATTCCACAATGGAAAATTCAGCAGGACAGAGACAATCCATTGAAGCTCAAGTTGCAGTGAACTCCACCCACTCCACGCTGATATTATTGCTTGTATGTATCCTTTTGTACGCCTCCCCCCACTCCAACCCTCACCAGCCTTACAATGTGACCTGGCAGGTGTTTGGGGGACCTGTCTATGGGTTTGAGGGAGGCCCCTACACCTGATCTGTAGAATGGACATTATTGAACACCACTTGGGGAATACACCCCAAATACACCTGGTACTCCAATCTATATGTAGATTTAGAGATCAGATAGTAGGCTTGAAAGCCAGCCATTGTACTCCCAACAGTGCTTATTACATCTGCCCAGGTCACAAGGAGGATAAGTGTGGGGGAAGAAGTCATTATTTCTGTCAACATTGGAGCTGTGTCTCCGCAGGTCAAATTTGGTGGGCACCTCCTCATCGCCCTGACTTAATAGAAGCAGAAAGGAGTCCCAGTCTAGGGTGCACATGGATAGGGATTTTGGGTGAGCAACGGTTGTGTGACCCAGTGCGTATTCGGTTCACAAGCCCAGGAAGAAACAGATATACCACTTGGGAGTCTGGGAAAATTTGGGGAATCCGGTTGTATACCCCCGACGAATAGTATATAGCCCACACCCCTGGGATAAAGGAGGCTTTTTCAAGATCAGGGTAGTGTACAGCCCCATTGCGACTGATGGATCAACGTGGGTTGGGCCTAATCGCATTCTTGAGCCCCCAATAAGCATCCTTGGACCTCTCACAAGCCATCAAACCCCTCCCGAGCCGACAACCTTTGCCCTTGAGACAACTTTAACTAGAAATGTCTCCAGTGCATATTTCCTTTCAGATCCTACCTGGGAACTACTCACAAGTATGTATCAGATGATAAACTTAACCAGGCCTGATATGACAGCAGCCTGTTGCCTCTGCTTTAGTACAGAACCCCCTTACTATGAAGCATTTGCTATCCTAGGAAACTACACATTTTGGGAGGCCACGACCTGTCTATGGCATCAGAATCATCCCAGACTTACCCTCCAAACAGTAATGGGGAAAGGCGTGTGCACTGGAAAGGTGCCCACCTTACACCAGCACCTATGCAATGCCACTGGCCAGTGGAATGGTTCTGGATATCTAATACCCTCCAACAATGGCTGGTGGGCCTGTTGCACAGGCTTGGCTTCATGCATACATGCAGGAGTACTAAAACAAAATCGAGACTACTGTGTCCTGGTAGAGCTAATGCCTAGAATAATTTACCATGAGGAAGGAATCTTATACTCAACAACTGAAGATTATACCTGTTTCAAATGAGAAAAATATACAAAATTGGCAAGACATGAAGCAAGTCCCCCCAAATGACAAAAATATCATATAGTGTACCTCTTCTGATCAAAATTAAATTATGATAGAAATGAACAACAAAAAAAGTAACTTTAAAGGAAAACAACAACGTATGTTTAGAATTTTAAATATTTTTAATTAACTTATGGGTCAATAAAAAATTATAAAATAAATACAAACAAATTAATATTCAGATAGAACAAAATTAAAAATTCCACTTCATAAAACTTGGGAGATATAAAGTACTGGGAGTAATTCTCAACTGGGACACTTTTCCTCAGAGGACATTCGGTAGTGTCTGGAGACATTTTTTTTTTTTTTTGCCACAATTGAGGGTAGATGTTAGTAGCATATAATAGGCAAAGGCCAAAGATGCTGCTATCCCTACAAGACATGGGACAGCCCCCCACCGTAAATAACTATCCAGCCCCAGATGGCAACAGAACTGAGACCGAGAGAATCTTACTTAGAGGAAAAGTTATGGTCCTCAATCTTATAGTAAGAAAGAAGGATGACGATAACTGTGTTGGTAAGGTTGAAGATAGATAAGAAAAGATAGCAGAAAAACTTAGCAGGCTATTGTAATAACTAAGGTAGACAGTAACAAGGGTTTAGTCCAAACCAATAGCAACAGACACGGAGAAAGAAAAGGGTGAAACTGATAACATTTGGAGATAAATGAGGGACAGTTTCTAGTACAAATAGAAATGGCTTAGGAGGATTGCACCAGAAACAAATCACAGATCTTCGTATATACAGTAGAACTTCTGTAAGCTGACCACCAAGGAACTGTAACCAACTGGTCACCATGTGGGTCAACATAAAGAATGAGGTCTATGGTACTGACGTGTACATGTGGGGTGTGTCTTGTCTATGAACATGAGGTCAACTGGTGCCTGTGGCTCAAGGAGTAGGGAGCTGGCCCCATATATGGGAGGTGGTGGGTTCAAACCCGGCCCAGCCAAAAAAAAAAAAAAAAAAGAAAAGAAAAGAAAAAGAAAATGAGGTCAACTGAAGGAGGTGGTCAACTGTGGAGGTTCTACTGGATATTAATCAGCTAGGGTCAACCCCGCACTGATCTTGCATGGGCACCACAAGCAGTAGACAACAGGGAACAGACTGTCAATGCAAAGTTGGCTCCTGCAGGTTTAAAGAGCTGACTGAACAGCAGGGATTCCCAAAAGAGGAAATGCAGTTGAGGCCAAGGCCAAGGAGAAGGAAGACTACACAGGTTCCCAGAGAGAGGAGATGGTGGGATGAGGATGTTCTTTGTGAATTATCAGACACAAGATCACCTGAGGTGTGGGTGTGAGTGGGCTGTTCCCCAGATTCTTCCTTTGTTTACAAGGACATGATGCAAGTCTCTAAGGAACTCTTTTCAGTTACGCTATGGGAGAAGAAAGAAAGAAAGAGACATGACCACACACACCACAAAGACCACATTTAAGGTGTGATTCAAACAGCCACTGGGCAGCTCAAGCATCACGAGTCTGTGTCAACAGGATTATATTTACTAGCATGAGGCCTGAAATAGAAATCATGCACTAAGCTCTTCTCTCATTAGCAGTGTCTCTTTGACTTCCAAAGGGGTACTCCTGAGGGGACTGTGTCAATTGTTAATGCCAGAAACAATGGCTGGTGGGGAAAGCTTTCTCTTCCATGCTTTGCCAGGAAATTCACAGTCCGACAATATCCTTGTTGGAAACACTCAGATTTTTCTTTCTTTGACTGCAACTGGTCTCAATGAGCTGATGTTGGGTATGGAAAGAGCCTCTAGTAGGTGGCTGATGGAACTTATGGGTTCACTGTTTAAAGTCATGCTAAAGATATCCACAAAATTAACTTCTCTGAGCCCCTTTCAGTGTCCTGAGATGTTTCTAATCTACTGAGGTGTTTCATGTTTTTCTTTCTTTTTTTCTTTTTTTTCCATCTAGATAAAAGGTAATCTGTTAGTATAGCGGGTACTTTTTATTCATTTATTTTCCATCAAACTCTGTCTGAAATAGACAAACATCTTTATTTGCTTTGTCAATGTGTGGGAGAGAGACATACAAAGAAAGGCAGAGACAGGGCCTGGTCTGAGTGCCTGTGGTCTCCTCTGTTCAATTGTCTCTTGCTGAATTCTCTGTGAAATTAAGAATCAGTAGGACTTCTGAGTAAATGGTGATGGTGGTGAGAAGACACAGCAGAGAGAAAGACCAAGAGATGTAGAAGAGGAAGAGTGGGAGGAAGTAGATGAATGGGTGTGGACATTTTTTCTCTGCTCTTAGCCAGCAGTTTCTGGGCTCTTTGCGAACAAGATCCGTCCTCATCATTAACGATGGACCCACCTGGTTCCCTGGGGATGTGTCAATTTGGAGTCTTAAGGTAATGAGGGAAGAGCAGAAAGAAAAGGTGATGGCAGTTTCAGCCTCAACGGAGGTGGAGCTGGGAACAGGGGAGGCCCAGGACTTCTAGTCTAATGGCACTGCCTGCCTGGCGCACGGCAGTCTTCTTACTATAATAAGGGTCAGGAAGGGAAGCTGCTGGAACTTGTACAGACTGGCTGAAATTTTTGTGAGCTGAAGTGATTGTTGGATTTTAACCTTAAGATATTAGCCCATTTGAAAGTTTCTTTGCCTACAAAGATGAGTTTACTCAGCACTCTTCCAAGAAAAACAAAGATGTTATAATGAAAAATTTTCTTTTTTATCCTATGAAAGCATTCTAATATGAATACCTCCCTATATATCATAGTATCTTAAGTTTATTTAAGTTATTTTCACAGCTGTAATGTCATCTGGTTTTGCAAGGAAGTAGGAGATACTGTGCTATCTCTATTTTTATCCCAAGGACATAGGTATGCGTCCTCCTTTCTGATAATAAGAATTATGTAATTTAGCATCTCTTATCGTTACCAGGAAGCTCAGAACCAAATTTGTAGCTCAGACAGCACTTATTCCCTTTTATACTTGTTTTAGTTTTTGCTCATATTCATATTTTTCCCTCTGTTTTTCATTTCAAATCATATTTTGCCATTTTATTGTCCTTTGAGTTTTGGTTGGAAATTCATTGCATTCATTAACAAATATTTAATTATCTTCTCACTCCTTATTCCTCTTCCCCATTTTATTTATGTCCATAACACTTACTATCTAACCCGACACTTGCATGATTTTTTATTTTTATGTACTTCCCCTGACTCTCTAATACTTTCAATAGAAATTAAGGTCCAGAGGGCAAGGATTTCTCTCTCTCTCATTTTTTAAACATCGAAATATTTTATTGGTGGTAGATTACTCCAAAGTACAAAGAGAAATCATGGAGAAGACAGCAAGCAACAATTCAGGAGCACCATGCATGATTCAATAACCTTCTGAGGATTATACTAGTCCATAAGAAGGAAGTTAATACAGATGACCACCACACTATTACAATAGCACCTCTGTAAGTTGACCACCCAAGGGACTGTAACATAGGAGCTACATCTACTATACTGATACACACATGTACTTTACTTTCTTGTACAAGTTTTTCTCTTTTGTTCTGAATATATTATAGGCCCTTAATAAATATCTGTTTAGAAAAATAATCACCTATCACATGCCAAGCTCTGTGCTTGGAGATGGGGATCAGAGCCAGCTTTGTGGGCACAACGTGTGCAGTTCCACAGACTGCTACACTTAGACCCTGCACTTGGCCTCCTGCTGTCCCATCATTGTCTTTTTTTTTTTTTTTTTTTTTGAGGCAGAGTCTCACTTTGTTGCCCTTGGTAGAGTGCTGTGGTGTCATCACTCACAGCAACCTCAAACTCTTGGGCTCAAGCAATTCTCTTGCCTCAGCCTCCTGAGTAGCTGGGACTATAGGCACCTGCCTCAAGAATTGGCCATTTTTAGAGGTCTCGCTCTGGCTTAGGCTTGTCTTGAACCAGAGAGTTCAGGCAATCCACTCGCCTTGCCCTCCCAGAGTGCTAGGATTACAGTGTGAGCCATGGAGCCCGGCCCTCCCGTTACTGTCTTAAAAATTCGTTTGGATGGCTCGGCACCTGTGGCGCAAGTGGCTAAGGTCCAGCCACATACACCTGAGCTGGCAGGTTCGAATCCAACCTGAGCCCGCCAAACAACAATGACTGCTTCAACCAAAAAATAGCCAGGCATTGTGGCAGTGCCTGTAGTCCCAGCTACTTGAGAGGCACAGGCAGGAGAACGGCTTGAGCCCAGGAGTTGGAAGTTGCTGTGAACTGCAATGCCATGGCACTCTACCCAGGGTGACAGCTTGAGGCTCTGTCTCAAAACAAAACAAAACAAAACAAAACATTTTGAATAAGGAGACACACATTTCCATTTTGCATTGACCTCAACAAATTCTCTGGCCAGTCCTAATGGGGATATAACAGGGTCAGGTCATGACTTTCATAGAGGTTTTGATCTACTGGAGAAGTTATAAAAAAGATACATATTGGGCGGTGCCTGTGGCTCAAGGCGTAGGGCATGCCAGCCCCATATGCCAGGGGTGTCGGGTTCGAACCTGGCCCTGGCCAAAACTGCAAAAAAAACTGCAAAAAAAATTACATACCATAAATATTTAATGCAAACAATATATATGTGTGGGTATATGCACACACATATATCCACATGAATTTTTTGATACAAAATCAATGTCTTTTTCTTTGTCATCTTTCTTATTTAAACCACACCCTTAATGCATCATCTGTGATTTCCTGTTTTCATTTCTTTAACATAGAGAAAGAAGTTGAAGACACACTTGAAAGAAATGTGACTGCAGAATTGTTCTATAGCTTTATAATCCACTCTTCAATCTGTCATAATTGCTTCCCCCATCCCTAAATAAGCATCAAGTTTTAGTGCCTTACCTTTATCAAGTCTTTACAAAGGACTTAATTTACTTTTTATATAAATAAATACCTTTTGCATTCACATTTCATTGGCTTACATAATGCATAATTCTATTATGTAAGTCACAATGACATATACAACTAGCATGAATCAATTTAAGAACAAATACAAATGACTCAAGAAACCAAAACTAAGCAAGGAAGAAGCAGAATATATAGGCGATGTTAAAGAGGAGCCTACAAGCTGCCAGCAGGCAAGAGAGACTGTGGGCTTCGATCAGTATGCTTCACAGAGAGGTAAAAAATACTGACGAATCCGGCAACTCGGTTACAGAGAGAGTGGCTAAGAGAATTCCTGTTGTAATTAGTGCTGTGAGAGCACATAGCAGGGAGATTCAGCTAGGTCAAGGAAATCACTTCCCTGAGAGAGTAAAGACTGAGATGAACTCTGGAAAAAATAGAAGGTAAAGAGTGCCTGGAGGATGGGAGAGGGGTGTTCTAGGCCGCAGGAACAACACGAGCAAAGGCCCTGTGGTAGGGTGGAGACATGACACATTCAGACACATGGAAGGTGAGTGCAACTGGAATCACAGAATGAGAAGAACCAGGGGCCAAAATAAACCAAAGAAGCCAGGAGGGAAGACACCACAGGCTTTGTGGACCATGTTAAGGATTTTGAGTTTTACGACTAGAGCAAGGAAAGCTACTGTCTTAGTCTGTTTTGTGTTGCTATAACAGAATACCTGAGACTGAGTCATTTACAGAGAGAAGAGGTTTATTTAGTTCACAGTACTATAGGCTAGGAAATCCAAGTTTAGGCCTCTGCATCTGGTGAGGGCCACAGGTTACGTCAAACCTTGGCAAACAGCTGAAGGGCAGCCAGCAGGTGCAAGGAGATTACGCAGTAAGAGAAGAAACAAGATCTTGAGCAAACCAAGGAAGCCATATTCTTTCTAACAAACCTCTGTCTCTAGAGCTAATGAATAATGCCAGAGCAAAACTCTACTCTTTCCTACCCACTAAACCATTGATGAGGGATCCCTTTCGATGATCAAAATAGCTCCAACTAGGTTCCACCTCTAAGTACTGCCACATTGGGGATCAAATTCCAACATGAGTTTTGGTGAGGAAAAACTCAAACCATATCCAAACCATAGCAGCTACTAAAGATTTAAGCAATGGGTTTGTCATTAATAGACTCAAGTTTCTTAACAAACCGTTAGAGGTGCAAGGTGGAGAACTGATTTGGAAAGGAAGAAGTCTTTGGAAAGGAAAAGATTCTCTTTTGGATCTGGAAGAGTAGCAGTTGTCCAGGTAAGAGATGCTGTTAGTTTGGACAAGGATCATGATGAAAGAAATGAAGAGGATGCTTAGAACTTGGTAATGGGTTAGATCTGGAGGGAGAGCAATGATTAATCAAGGATGACATACAGATTCACAGCTTGTAAAACTAGGTGGGTGATGTTTCTATTCATTGAAATAGAAAATACTGGAAAAGAATTGTTTTAGGAGGAAAAATTCCTGAGTTAGGTTTTGGAAATTTTAAGTTTAAGACTTAAATCTGTTAAATTTTAAGTTCAGATTTCATCTGTTGTGAGGATTAAATGAGATTGTTGCACGGAAGTGGGAGAGTCAAGTTGAATTTATGACTAGAGATCTGGCAGTAGGAGAAAAAGTTAGACTGAAGATAAAAATCTACAAACCACCTTCATATGGGGAAACATAAGTTAAGGTTAGATCACCTATGGTGAAAATCCAGAAGGAGAAAGGAATTTCTTAATGAAATCCAAAATCTAATTGCTGGATAGAGAAAAAGAGGCTATGAAAGGGAGAAGGAAGCAGCAGGCAAAGAGATTGGAAGAGAACTAGAGGTGTTGGGTGGTGGGAGTCACAGGAAGAGAGAGTTCTAAGAAGGAAGGGGCCAACTGGTTCCTAAGAGTTGAAATAAAATAAGGGCTATAAATTATCCTTTGCAATTAGCAACATGGAACTTACCAATGACTTCAGTGAAAGCTGTTTCCTGGTGTGATGCAACACAAGGCAAATTGGAGTAGGTTGATTGGGGAGTGGGGAAACAAGGAGTTGGAGGCTCTGCATAAAAGGACAAAGGACATACGTCTGTTCTCTCTCTCCCTCTCTCTGTCCATACCCGATCTCTCTCTCTCTCTCTCTTTCATACACACACATCCAAGGGCTATTCAGAAGGTATCCAGCCATGTATGTCTCTATTTTTCATATTCCTTGTGAAAAAAGCACATACATATATGTATATATTTCCCTATTTCTTCTAGAAGGGATTTTCTCTATGACTTTTAGCAAGTCATACAATTTCTCTGAACCTATTTTCTCAACAATAAAATAGAAATTTGTGTGTGCATGTATATACAGACATGTCTATATGTATCTCCATATATTATCTCCAATATATATTCATATATTATGTATGTCCACATGCATATCTCTGTGTATGTACATACATAGGGTGGCCATTAAGTTTGTGTGCAATTTGCTATGTAAAATTAGTTTGAATTGCACACGAACTTTGTGGCCACTTTGTATGTGCATGCACACACACACACACACACACACACACATCCCTTATTGTTGAAAAAACAGGTTCAGAGAACTTATATGATTTGCTAAAAATCATACAGAAAGTCCATAGCCAAGTGATAACTCCAGACCAGTCCTTTTGACTCATCACAGCCAGCTCAGGACCAGGAAAGAAGGATGAATTGAAGAGTTCTTGGGCCAGGCGTGGTGGCTCACACCTGTAATCCCAGCACGTGGGAGGCTGAGGTCAGTGGATTGCCTGAGCTCACAGGTTCGAGACTAGTCTGAGCTAGAGCGAGACCTTGTCTTCAACAATATCCAGGTGTTGTGGTGGGTGCCTGTAGTCCCAGCTACTTGGGAGGCTGAGGCAAGAGCATCGCTTGAGCCCAAGAGTTTGAGGTTGCTGTGAGCCATGATGCCATAGCACTCTACCAAGGGCAACAAAGTGAGACACTGTCTCAAAAAAGAGTTCTGGCAAATCACTTATTTCCTCTGAGCCTCAGTTTCTTACCTTGACTTCATTTGTTGTGAGGATTAAATGAAATTATTGCGTAAAGAATCCAACAGTAGTGGCATTCAATAAACGTCAGTTTCTATGTTCTCCTTCCCACCCAACTTTCTTCTCTCCTTTTCTCCTTGATTCAAAAAGAGAGGAGTAAAGCGAAAGGAGAGAGAGAGAATGTGGGCATTTATTTCAAGAAGGATGACAAGGAGGAAATTAGGTTAAAATCAGCTGGAGAGATGTAGTTTAGATAAAACAAACCATGTCTTGGCTTCCAGAGAAATGAGCAGAATGGTGCATCCAGGAAAACTAGAAACTGTCTCTTCCTGGAAGTCTTTCAACTAAGGCAATAATTCCTTTCTGGGTACTTGAAGCCATTTGTTTAGCGCTGTTGTCTCTGGCGTTCAGAGAGAGTGATACATTAACAAGTCTGAGAACATTGCAAGCAATTCTGAAATAAACTGTTCATTAGCATTTCAGAGGAACATCTACATGCCACCACTAAAGTGCAGGCTTCCATGGCCCCCTCAAAGCACCCTGGGCAGATTCCTGTAATTCCAGGTCATGAAGCTGAGTTTCCAAGGGTGACTGAGTGGGAATGAAGCTGCTCCCTCCCATGCTCCTGCCTCTTCGTTCTGTTCAGAGAGTGCAGAAAACGCAGCTCACCCCAGGCACTGGTCACCAGTTGTCCTTTGCTTCAGCCCAGGGATGTTAAATCACATTAGATGGCTAGATGTGGGAAAGGCATTAATTTTTTCCAAGGGATTTTTCAAGCATCCTGTTATTTTCTTTAAGTAGCCCAGTTAAAGAAGAGAACAGTTCTGTATCAGCCCAAACCAACATACAGTATGTGTAGATTTATCTAAAGGTTGGGGCTGCAGTGAGGGTGGAGAGTGATACTCTCCACTTCTCCCCAACACAAGGTGCATACAATGGGTGAACCTGTGGATTACATTCGGGTTCCTCTATCCAGTGAGTTTTTTTGAATTTTTCACATGAACCAGCCCCAGAAGTTGCAAGTGCCCTATACTTGGTAGAAGAAAGTATTTCCAAGTAATTCATTCAGCATCACTGTGATAGCCAGTAGCTCTATTTTCTGCTAGTTGGAGGAGCAGGTGGAGAAGGATTTGGAGAAAAGTAAATGCAACTGGGTATAGTCCAGCAGTTCTCAAACTGTGGGTCACGACCCACAGGAGGTGTATTAACGGGCCGCAGCATTAGGATGGTTGAGAACCACCGAGAGTGGGAGAGTCATATGGCTGATCACACTCACTGTGTGGAAAAGATTAAATAAGTAATTTTAGCTAAAACCTCCGAGTGAAAAGGAGAAAACTCTACATGTCTCTTCACTTCAGAGGGATTTCTATAATTCCTGGACATAGCCGTCTTCAAGGGTGTCCATTTTCAAATAGCCCCCCTATCCCATACAAACACTTAAGTTAAAAATATTTAATCCTTTTTTCAAAGATTGAGCACTCAGTCTTGGCATCTAACTTTCCTTGATGAGTTGTAGGCAGTGGTTCAACATTTGGTTCACAATTTAAACATAATTTATTTAAAAATAATCTAGGCCAGGTGTTGTGGCTCACACTTGTAAACCTGGCACTTTGGGAGGCCAAAGTGGGAAGATTGCTTGAGACCAGAAATTCAAGGCTGGGGTGAGCTATGATCATGCCACTGAGCTCCAGCCTGGGCATCAGAATGAGATTCTAAAATCATCATTGTCATCATCATCTAGTGTGTTTATAAGCAGATAATGATCAGCCTGCTCTTCTCCTACAATATTAACATTAAAGAACATTTTAGAGAATCTAGAACAATTTGAGCAATGAAATAGAAGATAATAGCAAAAGAATATAACCCATTAGTAAATGAAAAATCATGACTCCACACTGAATATGCGTGAATAAGTAAATATATACGGGGGAAAGAAAAAAATCTTTCTTACCATGAAAAGCTAATTTATAAATGTAGAAGAAATGAAGGAATTAGAAAATCATCATTTGGAAGCCATCATAATAATAGGTGCTTTAGGCAAGAAACATCAATGGGCCACAAAACTTTGAGGCATACCATATTAGAATTTTATATAATCTCAAAGCATGTTCCCATAAGACACTCACTAATTACAAGGGGGAAAATTGTCACTTTACTGTAGTAAAACCTGACAGACACCATCTTACCTGAGCGATCAGAGTTAACATCACCAGTAATGAGACAATTGACACCATATGCCTCTTGATATGGTAAAGAACACATCACTTCTTATGGGGTTCCTGCTCCAAATCCATAATCTAATCACACAAGACAATTCAATTCGAAGGACACTCTGGAAAAAAAAAAAAAACAAATGCAAAAATACCCCCAAAACCTGGGTCACACTCTTCAAATATGCCTCTGGTATGAGCCACGAGGCAGCTGAGCAGCCCTTCCACACTTCAGTAGACTAAATCAGAGATGTGCTAAATGAATGCAACGTAAACCTAGATTTTCTTTTGCAATAAAGGAGATTATTAGGGCAACTGGTGAAATTGTGTTAAAGCCTTTAGTTTAGACAGTGGTTATCAATGCTCATTCCTTGATTTTTATAATTATACTATGGTAATTTGGAGGATATGTTGTTTTTAGGAAAGGAAAGACTCTGAAGTGAGAGTAGGGGAACAGTGTGCAGGTGGGCATGGAAAGGCACAAAGCAGTGTAAAAATGTCAACCTTTGAAGAATCTGGAAGAAGAGGATATGTGAATTCTCTGACTATTTTCACAACTTTTCCCTATGTCTAGAATTACATCTTAACAACTTTTAGAGGCGGTCTTAGGCATAAGCTGTCAAATCTTACTTGCTGACACATCATTCCTGAAGACTTTGAGTGGTTAGTGGTGGAATTAGGTTGGGAGCATCTTTCTCATGCCATATCCGGATACACTTGGGCAAAGACCTTTTTTCTTTCCTTGTAGGCTCTCCTTGGAGACCTTTCTGGATCCTCATAGCCCTTGTTAACCTTGGGATGACAGTTGCTTGGGATTGGGGTTGAGAATGAGGCTTCCCAAATGATTCATCTCCAGAATTGTCCTTGATTCAGTAGTTTCTGGGTGCACCAGGAGCTGTGAATAAATCTATTGCTTAGGAGGAAAGAGTATTGAGATATTAACTTAGGGATAATTCATCAAGCCGTATGCTTATGAATTGCGCACTTAATTCTCTGTATGACATGCCACCTTCTACTCAAAAGATTATCCCTGCCCTGACTTTGACCATCACAGATTGTTATGTGTGTTTTTCATTTTATATAAATAGAATCATACAGTATATATACATCCTTCTTGCATCCTTTTGCCTAGTAGTTCTCCCTTAATACTGTGCTTGTGAAACAATAGTCTGTTCATTTTAATTGCCAGGTGGTATTTTACTGTATAAAATGCGCCACAATTTATCCACTTTGCTGTTGAAGGGCATTTGGATAGTTTTCACTTTTAGACCGTTAGGAATAATCCTGCTTTGAACCTTTTTGTACACATCTTTTTGGCATATGTGCACACAGTTCTAGGAGTGGAAATACAGGGTCAGTGAGTATATATATGTTCATCTTTAGTAGGTACTACCAAAAATATTTTCCAAAGTGACTGTATAAATTATATTCCTAAAAGTGGCGTATGAAAATTTTAATTGCTCTAGACTCTAACCAACACTTACTTTACAAATGTTTGTTTTGATCTATTCATTCCGGTCAGTGCCTAGTGGTATTTCAGCGAGTTAAAATGTGTTGTCCCTAAGGACTAAGCAGGTTGCAGTTTTTCTTACATGTTTTGGCAACTTGAATATCCTTGTGTGTGACGTACTTGCTTGGAACATTTGCCTGTTTTATTCTACGTGGTTGTCTATCTTTTTCTTATTGAAGGGCAGGATCATTGATTTTCAGCTTGACTTTCTTTCTCTCCCTCTAACGGCAGTATGTAAGGCTATACACATTTCCCTCTAGGTATTAAATTTGGTTCATCCCACATGTTATTGTCTGTTGCATTTTCATTATAGTTTAATTTTTTAATTTATAACTTCCATTATTATTTCTTCTTTGTCCTATAGGTTATTTAGAAGCATGTTGCTTAATTACTAGTCATATGAAGATTTTTGTCTAATTGTTACTGATTTCTAGTTTAATCTACTGTGGCCAGAGAACATGTTGTGATAATTTGAAAATCTTTTGAAACTTTCTTTGATGAGCCAGCATTTGGTCAATTTTGGTATGTATGTTTTGTCAACTCCTTATGCTCTTAAAATGGATTTTTTGGTTATTTGGTACAGTACTCTATATGCAAATGAAGTCAAGTTTATTAATTATGTTATCTAAATCTTTCATAACTTTCTTAATTTTGTTTCCTATATATCATAAGAAGCATGTTATAATCTCTCATTGTGGAATTAAATACTTATGATTTGTTTGCTTTTCTATGTACAATATATTTTAATAAAAATTTCACTAGAAATCTCCCACCGAAGTTGTGAATTTGTCTACTTTTCCTTTAATTTCCATCAACATTTGCTTTATGTATTTTGAGGTTATGTTTTTTGGTAAATAAAAGTTTATAATTTTTACATCTTCCTAATGAAATGACCTCCTTTATCACAATAAAATGTCTTCTTTTCGCTAGAATAGTTACCTCTGTATTTCTTGCATTAAAATCTACTTTGATAAAAATGCAGCTACAAGTATTACTACAGTTAGTGTTTTCATGGCACATTATTTTCTACTTGTTTATTCTTAAACTCTCCACATCCTGATATTTAAAGTAAGGCTGATATGAGGAGCAGAGGGTGAAATTTTTTTAAAATTTAGTATTATAAGGGCTATTTCCTTAATCAGACATTAATGTAATTAGAAATATGTTTGAGTTTAAACATATCATCTTACTACTTAACATCAGATTAGACACAGCTGAGAAGAAGATAACTGAATAGGAAAACAGATTAGAAAAAATTAAAGATGAAAAAAGCAGAAACAAGAGGATACATACTATATAGAGTTTATGACAAACAATAAGTAAAAAGCATAATATATGTTCAATTAAAATCTCAGAAAGAGATCAGATCCTATTTCTTTCTCTTCTTACTTTCTTTGGAAATTATTTGTCTTATTTAATTTCTATTAGTTTGTTAATTATTTATTCTTCTGTAGAAATTACAGAAGAATAATTTTTGTAGAAATTACAACCTGCAATCCTTGTCTTACTATAGTCTAATATAAATGAGCATTTTAGCTACTTTATGGAAAATTCTAAGTTCCAAGAACACTTTAACTCCATTTATATATTCCAACCTTATGTACTATTATTCTTGGTAAATTAATTTTACACTTACTTAAATTTAATAAGATTATAATTTTATAAAGTGTATATTAATTTATATTTACCTACATTTTACTTTTCTATGGCTCTCATTTCTTTCTAAATATCTGTGCTTCTATTTAGCATAATTTTTTCTTCTATCTGAAGAATTCTATTTGTTGTTTCTTTTATTGTAGGTCTATTGTTAGAAAATTTTCTTGAATTTTTGATAGTCTGAAATATCTTTATTTTACATTTATTCTAGAAGGGTATTTTGCTGGCTATAGAATTCTAGGGCTTCAATTATTTTCCTCAGCCCTTTGAGGATATTGTTCCATTGTCTTCTGGCTTTTATCATTTCTGAGAGAGGTAAGGTGTCAGTGATGTTTTTGTTCTTTTGAAGATAATATGTCCTTTTCTTCTGCCTTTTCCTTTTTTTCTTTTTTTTCTTTTTTTTTTTTTTGAGACAGAGTTTTGCCATATTGCCCTCAGTAGAGTGCTGTGACACCACAGCTTACCGCAACCTCAAACTCTTAGGCTTAAGCGATTATCTTGCCTCAGCCTCCCAAGTAGCTGGGACTACAGGCACCCACCACAACACCTGGCTATTTTTTTGTTGCAGTTATCATTGTTGTTTAGCAGGCCTGGGACAGGTTTGAACCCACCACCCTTGATGCATGTGCCCAGCACTGAGCCTTCTTCTGCTATTTTGAAGATTTTTCTGCCTTTTCTTTCAAAGATTTTCTATAATGGAACTAGGTATAGCTTTCTTTGGTTCATTCTGCTTAAAGTTCATAGAGTTTCTTAAATCTGTGGTTGATGTTTTGTTTCACTGAGAAATTCTCAGTCAATATTTCCTCAAATATTGCTTTTGTTTCATTTTTTCTCTCTTGGGATTTAAATTAAATATATACTAAGGCTTTTCACTCATCTTATTAGTCTTATATTTTTCTTTTATCTATTGTTCATCCTTTTATTACCCTGCTTCAGTCTGGATTATTTTAGCCTATTTTTCCATTTACCAATTTTCCCTTTGTCTATGTCTAATGTGTTGTTAAATCTATCTGTTGAGTTCTTAATTTCAATTATTGCATTTTTCAATTCTAAACTTCCATTTGAAGTTTTTTTTATAGTTTATAGTTCTCTGCCAGAATGACATCTTGTCATTTGTTTTACATATTTACACATTTTTTGGAAAAGGCTGTTATCTTAAAACTCCACTATCTAAATGCTTTGTAAGTTCATTTCTACTGTCTATTATTTCTCCTGTTTATCAGTGAACTTCTTCCTTTTGTCATCTTATTTGGCAAGGGAGGAGGAAGGATAATATCAGAAATTGTGTATAAAAAATTGGAGAGACAATTTGATTTTCTAGATTATATCTTCCTCCATACAATTTTTTGGGGGAGGTTGTTGTTGTGTTTTTTCTAGATAATTAAATTAAGGCTAATCAGCTAATTCAATTAGAGATTTGAGGTTGGACTTTAGTGTTTGTTTTTTAATTTTTTTTTTTTTAAAGTAAATTTATTTCAGGTTAATGTGAGGGTACAAACAATCAGGTCAAAAAATTTGATTTTGTTAGTTAGAGTCCTTCTTGTGGTTATGTTCTACACACAAAAGGTGTGGCAAACACTCCCACCCAGTGCCCATTCAGTGAGAGCACCTCAACTCCCTCCCTCTCTTTCTCCCTCTCCCTCTTTACCTCTCCTCCCAACTTGAATTGAAATGAGTTTTTCTCCTTTGTAGACATGCATGGGATTATCTGTTGGCTTCATATTCATATTGAGTACATTGGATAATTGCTTTTCCATTATTGTGATACTTTACTAAGAAGAATGTGTTTCAACTCCATCTAGGATATTGCAAAAGATGTAAAGTCACCATCTATTTTATGACCTAACAGTATTCCATGGTGTGCATGTACCACAATTTGTTAATTCATTCCTGAATTGATGGGAATTTAGGCTGTTTCTACATCTTGGCAATTGTAAATTGAGCTGCGATAAATAATCTAGTGCAAATGTACTTTTGATAAAATGATTTTTTTTTCTTCTGAGTAGATGCTTAGTAGTATGATTGTGAGAGATCTAATTTGAGATCTTTGAGGATTCTCCATACTTCTTTCCAAAGAGGCTGTATTAGTTTGCAGTTCACCAACAGTGTAAGAGTTTTCACATCTTTCCATATCCACACCAGTATCTGTAGCTTTGGGGACATTGTGATGTGAACTATGGGTGGTTTTGATTTGCATTTCTCTGATGATTAGAGATGATGAGCAGTTTTTTCACATTTGTTAGCCATTCATCTATCTTCCTTAGAGAAGGTTCTATTCATATATCTTGCCCAGTGATCTATGGGATTGTTAGCTTGTTTTGCTATTGTTGATTAATTCGAGTTCTCTGTAGATCTTAGTTATCAAGCCTTTGTCTGATTTGTAGTATGCAGATATCTTTTCCCATTCTGAAGGCTGTCTGTTTGCTTTGGTTGTTGCCTCCTTAGCTGTACAGCATCTTTTCAGTTTATTTAATTAAGACCCATTTGTTTATTTTTGTTGTTGTTGCAATTGCCACAGAAGTCTTCTTTATAAGGTCTTTCCCCAGGCTGATATCTTCTAGTGTTTTCTCCACACTTTCTTTGAGGATTTTTATTGTTTCATGCCTTAGATTTTAATCTTTTATCCATCTTGAATCAATTTTTGTGAGTGGTGAGGGCTGTCTAGTTCTGGCTCATCTTTACTCCTAGTCTTCTAAGATTTCAATTGACAATCTGAGAGTTTCCCCTTAGGGGGTTCTGAACTTAATAGTTTGTCCCCCAAACCTTGAGAGGTTGCTGAAAGTCTACTCAAGTTCTCAACCACAACCTTTGATTGCATATCTCTAGGGGAGGAACCACATCAAATGTTGGAATTACCAATCTGAACTTTCCTTCCCACTAGAATCTTGTGCCTACAAATATTTGCTGCCCTGGTAGCTCTCCAGTGCTTTTCAACACTTTACCATCTATTCTAGTTCTTGAAGTTGCTTTCAGGGAGATAAATTCGTCTAAAACAGGCTGGTATAATCTTCCATTGCTGGAAGTGGGAAAGTTATAAGTTCCATTTAACGGTCATATATTTTACTACCTTTTCAATGTTTGCTATGAGTATTGCTCTAGTCACGTTTTCTATATCTTTTAAGTAAGTGCTCTAGAAAATCACCCATTTCATCTAGAGTTAAAGTTTATTGTTATTGTTATAAAATTATATATGATGTTATTTCATAATTTAAAAAATAGTGTATCATTTTAATTCTTAAGTTTTAAAAATATTTTTATTTTGGGGTCTAATAGAGTTGATAAATACCTATATATTTAACTATTTTTTTCAACAATCCAATGTCTTATTGTGCTAATTAAATTAAATCTGTGGTTTTAAAAAGTTTTCTCTCAAGGATCTTAGGTTTTGGTCAAAATGATAACTTGAGGGACAACACAATACATTTTAAAACTTGCCTTTGGAATAAGAGAGAGTCAGATTTCAATTCTGACTCAGTAATTCACTAGGTTTTATTCAACTTACTCCACATCTCTGAGCCTCATCTAATAAAGGGGAATAAAAATATACTATAGGCTGTTTTGAGCTAACATATTAAAGAACTTAGTGAAGTACCTAACATATGATTAAAGGCACAATAAGTGGTTTTTATTTACCAAGTAAACAATTGAGTGATGATAAAATTAGAATTGTCTTAAGGCAGATATTACGGCTACTGACAAATATTTGAAAGGGTATCATATTAAAAGATTATACGTCTGTGATGGCGTAAGTTGTTTTTTTTTTTTTTTTGAGACAGCGTCTCAAGCTATCGCCCTGGGTAGAGTGCTGTGGCATCACAGCTCACAGCAACCTGCAACTCCCGGGCTTAAGCGATTCTCTTGCCTCAGCCTCCTAGTAGCTGGAACTAGAGGCACCCACCACAACAACCGGCTATTTTTTGGTTGTAGTTGTCATTGTTTGGCAGGTGTAGGCCGTATTCAAAACCTCCAGCTTTGATGTATGTGGCTGGTACCTTAGCCGCTTGAGCTACTGACGCCACCCCTGGAGTCAGAATTAATAACTAAGCAAACTTGGGTTTAGATCCTGGCTCTAACACTTTCTTAGCTGTGTGATCTTACATATGCTATTCAACGTCTTTGAGCATCAGTCTTTACTTCTGCAAAATGTAGATAATAGTAGAATCACTTTTGCGTCTAACTGATACCACATTTTACTAAATTTCTTAGTAAAGGACCTAGCACATAGTCTATAATAGATTGAATAAATTATCATTAAATTATCAACTCTAGAAGACAGAAGTATGACCAGTAGATAGAAATAAACAGGGGCAAATGTTTTCGAAGACTAAAGTTTGCAACAATGAAATGGACTGGCATTTGAAGTGACAAGTTAGTTATGTATTGAACTATGCATGTGGTCTCCAAGTTGGTTTTCAATTTTGAAATTCTTTGACTCCTTAACAGTGACACTGTTCCAGATCTTTTCCGCATTTCCAGATTCCTAGGCTACTTTTGCCTTTGCCCTCTCACCTGACAATCACTTTGCCATCTATATGTTCTTTTTTGATTATTTGTTTATTTGTTATTCATTCATTCAATCATAGTGCAGAAGGCTTATGTCAGGCGCCGGAGATAAAGTGGGATGCAAAACCAGATATGGTCCCCCTCCTCCACTCTCCTGAAGTTACAGTTCAATAGGGAGGACAGAAATTAACCAATGAATCTCACTACTGAGTGTGACTACAGTCTGCAGTAAGTATCCTGAATAAAAGGCAGCACGGAGAACCCGACCCAACCTACTTTACAGTTTCCTTCAGTAAATGACACATGAAGGGAGATTCCCATTTGGCTGGAGATGGCCAAAGAAAATTGGGTGGGAAACAGGATGAGTTTGTTTGAGGTCCCTCCACTCCTCCCAAAACTCCCCCTCCTCCCCTCAGGCTCATACTGTCCTCACATTGTGTGGTCTGCTCAGGCCGTCATCCCTCATGTGAAGCTTCTCTCCCCAGGCCATCCTCCCTGCCTTGCTGCCACTCCTCAGAACTCACCTGTCCGGTATAAGATGACACTTTGGAGTAAATCTTTGCACTTTATCAGCAGCTTTGTATTCAAGGAGAAAGATGACATTCCATCTATTCTCTTGGGCTGATGGAAAGGATATTTTGGGGCAAAGAGCCTTTTACTTTCTTAATCAACTCAATACAGTGGTTACATACTTGATCTAAGCTTCTAAGTTTCCTGTCCAAAACTGCTCCCCCCACCCCATCCTCCACCTCAGCGCTCCGTAGCTCTTCCCACACCCACAAACTTACCACAACCAGCCTGGTGTCTCTCCTACGCACTTGTAACATTCTTTCTGTAGGACTCCAGATGAAAGTAACAGACACAGGAAACTCCATCTAACCAAAAGAACAAGACCTCATTGAGGAAGGGACATTTCCTCTGTCAGTCTCTCCCTCCTGAGTAACACATAGGAAGCCAGTGCCAGCTTCTCTCCTCAGGAGCAGAGACAGCATAAGGGGTGGAGTGCCTGCGTTATTACCTCTATGTCCGACTGAGTCATATTGAGATATCTACCGCAAGCCTCTCTCTCAGGCATTGGGATGTATAGAATCACTACGAAATGAGAAATCAATCAAAGGGGCTCTGCTGAAATAGACATAAAAACCTTCAGGCTATTCTAAGACACTGTATGATACTATTTACTTATTGCCAAAATTTAAAAATTTTTCTACTTTCTCAAAAAAAAAGAAAGAAAGAAAAAAGAAATCCAAGCAGCACCATTTTGTTTCATTCAGGTGTTGCTGTCACTGTTCTTGTTATGGAGTGTCATGTGCTGATGATGGTTATCTCTGTGTGTGCATGTTCTGCTCGGGATTATAGAATAATTATTATGCATCATCACTGATCACAAATCAACTGATGGATCTGAGATGGAAAAGCAAATCAGGGCTGTTGAGGTCAAAGAAAATGCAGATGCTCCTTTACTTATGATGGTGTTATGTCCTGATAAATCCATCTTGAGTTGAAAATATTGTAAGTAAAAAAAAATGCATTTTGTACATCTAACCAACATTTAATGTGCTCAGAACACTTACAGTATCCTGAAGTTGGGCACAATTTCCTAATGCAAGCTTATTTTAAAATGAAGTGTTAAATATCTCATGTAATTTGTTGAATACTGCACTGAAAGTAAAAAAAAAAAAAAAAAAACAGAATGGCTATATGGATTTGCAAAGCACAATTTCTACTGGATGGTTATTGATTTTTCACCATTGTAAAGTAAAAATGTTGTAATTTGAACCATCATAAACTGGGGACAATCTATAGAATCATAGAGTGTGCAATCCACTCATATAGAGGGTTTCCATAGGCTACCACATAGGAGCTGAGAGAGTCAGCAGGCCCTTGGTGGACTAGTTGTTTTGAGTGCTAGTTAGAAGGTGATATACATGATTGCAACTACTGTATATGTATGGATGACAGATTATAGATGATCTAGAAGAAAATTCCAAAAATGGTTAAAATGAACAAGACATGGAATTTTGTAAACAAAGTATCAAAATTACTTCATTTAGAGAAGAGAAGTTTGAGAGGTCTTCAAGAGTACAAATGAGCATATATTCCTCTGGAATCCAATATTGTTTTGCAGTTGCACCAATAAACATGTAAGAAAGACATTTCAGACCAACACTGGGGATTAGATTCTGACCCAGACTGATAAGACAACTGGCAGATAATCAATGTCTGAAGGGTTAATTACATCTTTGTTTAGAAGTAGGGATATGAAGAAGCTACTTTTATAGTGGTAGTTCTGAACTTCCCTGAAATAGGATTTCCTGCAGGATGGGCTAATCCCATATGCACGTGGAAGAGTGCAAAATGCCCTTAAGCCAATAAAGAGCTGCCCACCGTCCTGTCTATATACCCAACACTCCTTTCCCTTTAAACTTTTCTCTGATTCTAAAGAGATGGAACACTGGACAAGTAAGTTTGTATGAGTAAAGGACAGAGAAGGTTCTAAGTCACAACAGTACACATTGAGGATGGCAAGCAGGGGAAACAAGGGCGGTGTCCGGGACAATCCGAAAAGCTGAAAGATGTGTCCCAGAAGGGAAGGCAGTAGAGCGAAAGAACCACTGATTGCATGACTTGTCTGTGAATCCTCAGAGCAGGTACAGCAGAGTCCTTGCGGAGCTGTCACCACTGGGTCAAAATTCCATGGCTAAAATGTCACCTTCCAACTGGGGCCAGCAGAGCCACCTCCTTTGTCATTCTTAGGCATGCCTTGCCCTCTTGTGGACATTCTTTACAACAAAACCTAAAGCTAATCCTTTCCCAGTTTGCCATCAGACCTTTTTGCTTTCTAACTTTTTGTCACTGCATCTGTATCCAACACACTTTTCTTTCATGACTGGTAGATGTCACAACCCATGGTTATGAAGTTGCATAGTTCACTACTGAGCCAAAGGGACTCCCAACACCATGTAGTAAGGTTGTGATGGACTCTATATGCTAGTTGCTATGGAAGCCCAACAGGTGAAAAATTGACTTTGGCCTTGAGCACTAGGACAGCCTCACAAAGGAGACATTTAAGATGGGTTTTGAAAGATGAGTAAGAGTTTTTGAGACCATGAAGAAGTTTTAGGCAGAGGAAATCACATGTACAAAATACAGATGCTGTAAAGAACACTATCTGGAGGCTAAGAAGTAGTTTTGTAAGGCTGTATGTAGTAACAAAGGCTAATGTAAAAAATTAATAGAGTAATATTTATAGAGTACTTACTAGTATCAGGCACTATTATAAATGCTTTAAATATGTTATTAATAACAATTTCTCACAAGAGTCATGTGAGTTTTACTACCCCTTTTTTACAGACAAGGAAGCTAAAACACAGAGATATGTTCAGATGTGTGAAGGAAGAATAGAAGGATGGAGAAATGAAGCAAACGGGAAGCTGGCAATCTCGGGGCCCGATTGTGAAGAAATTTGTGTGTCATGCTAAGGAGTTTGCATCACGTTCCTTTGGCCAATGTCTCTCTGTCTCTGTTCTATGGAAGCCCAGGGGTTTGGAGGTGCCCGAGGGGCAGCTGCTAGCATAAAGAGGTTGGTGGATCAGGCTATATCTAGCTGTTAACCTGTTCTATTTCATGAGCTGGCTGCATAATATCTCATTTGGAAAAACTGCTGCTGTTCACAGGAATGTCAGGAAAGCACTCCTGCTGGTCATAGTGAGCCATTAAATAGTTGTAGACTAGAGAATACAAGGATTGTAAATTTTTTTTTTTTTTGTAGAGACAGAGTCTCACTTTACCGCCCTCGGTGGAGTGCCGTGACTCACAGCAAACTCCAGCTCTTGGGCTTCCACAATTCTCCTGCCTCAGCCTCCCGAGCAGCTGGGACCAAAGGCGCCCGCCACTATGCCCGGCTATTTTTTGGTTGCAATTTGGCCAGGGTTGGGCTTGAACCCGCCACCCGCGGTATATGGGGCCGGCGCCCTACTCACTGAGCCACAGGTGCCACCCGGATTGTAACTTTTTAATGTAGTTCAATGTGGAGCATGGATTAGGTAGGAAGGGGACATTGAGGACAGTAAACAGGCTTCATTTTCAAGAAAGAAAATACCAAGGTGTTTAGAATGCAAGAAGCGCCTGTCAGACTCTTGCAAATGGTTCTTATTGCCTTAAATATCCAGGTAGCTTCTTAGACTTTTCAATCCAGGATTCATAAGTTTGACGGATAAAAAAATGTATATTTATTAAAGAAGGGTAGGCATTCATCCCTGTGTCAATTGGAACTGGGACCATTTGTGTAATTAAATTATTTATAAAAGCAAGGGCTTGTCCTCTAAATACAGGGACAGCTCTCTTATTTAGAACTACTTAGTCTTCAAGTTCAACAAGCCTAAAACTAGGAAGGCTTGATTCAGAGAAGTCAAAATGAACAACATACTGGCCATGCACTGAAACTCATGAATCTTACTCAGAGTCCATTATCTTTTTTTTTTTTTTTTTTTTCAAATTTTACTCTTTTTTGATTTCATTATTTTAAATTGACATACAATGATTAGACAGATTTACAGGGTTCACAGTGACATGCACACAACGTATAATGACAAATGCTCTTCTTGTGTCTGTTGATATGATTCATGTGATTTTTCTTCTTTAGCTTGCTAGTATGACTGATTACATTAATTATTTTTGGGATGTTGAGCCAGCCCTGCATACCTGGGATAAATCCCACTTGGTATAGAATTGTTTTTATACATTTTGGGTTCAAGTTGCTAATGTTTTGTTGAGGATTTCATGTCTCTGTTTATGAGACATATTAATCTCTAGTTTTTTCTTATAGTAATGTTTTTGTCTGGTTTTGATATTAGGGTAATGTTGGCTTCATAGAATGAGTTTGGAAGTATTTCCTCTGCTTCTATCTTCTGAAAGAAATTGTAGAAAATTTATAAACTTTCTTCCTTAAATGTTTGGCAAGATTCACCAACGAACCCTCATGAGTCTGGTGCTTTCTGTTTTGAAAGGTTACCAATTACTAATTTCATTTCTTAATAGATGTAAGCCTATTCCATTTGTTTATTTCTTCTTTGTGAGTTTTGGCACGTTATGCCTTCCAAAGAATTGCCCATTTCTTCTAGGTTATCAAATTTATGGGCACAAGATTGTTTGCAGTGTTTATATATTATCCTCCTAATGTCGGAGGGATCTGTAGTGATATCCTCTCTTTCTGATATTAGTAATTTGAGACTTCTCTCTTTTTTTCTTAGCCTGAATCAAGGGTTATTAATTTATGAATCTTTTCAAAAACCAGCATTTTGTTAAATTGATTTTTTACTTACTTTTGATTTAATTTGCTCTTCTTTTTCTAGTTTCCCAAGTTTAAATCATAAATTAGTTTTTAGGTTTTTTTTTTCCTAAAACATGCATTCACTGCTATAAATTTTCCTCTAAGCACTGCCTTTTTCTGCTTTCCACAAATTTTGGCAAGTTCCTTTTCAATTTGTTCAACATAGATTTCAAACCTTCCCTTGAGATTATTTTCTTTGACCCTTGGGTTTTCTAGGAGTGCATTATTTAATCTTAAGTGTTTTGAGATTTTTTTCATTCATCTTTCTGTTAATGATTCTAGTTTAATGTACTGTGACTTCTGTTTTTAAATATTCATTAAAGTGTGTTTTGTGGCCCCGAATGTGATCTATCTTGGTGAATGTTTCATGTCACCTTGAGAAGAATGTTATTCTCTTGTTGGGCGAAATGATCAATAGATGTTAATTATATCCAGTTGACTAATGGTGCCCGTAAATTCAATTACATTCTTACTGATCCTCTGCGTGTTGGATCTGTTTATATCTGATAGAAAAGTGTTGAGGTCTCCAACTACAATAATGAATTCATGTATTTCCCAACGGAGTTCCGTTAGTTTTTGCCTCATGTATTTCTACATTCTGTTGTTAGGCACAAGGATTGTTATGTCTTCTTGAAGAATTGGTTCCTTTATTGTTATGTAACGTTCCCTTCATCCCTGATAATTTTCCTTATTCTGAATTGTTCTGTGTCTGAAATTAATATAGGTATCTCTGCCTTCTTCTGATTCTTCTTAGCATGGTGTATCTCTTTCAATTGCTATATTTAGACCATTGGAATTTAAAGTGATTATTGATATAGCTGGGTGGATATCTTTTTTTTTTTTTTTTTTTTTTTGAGACAGAGTCTTATTATGTTGCCCTCGGTAGAATGCCATGACATCACAGCTCACAGCAACCGCAAACTCTTGGGCTTACGTGATTCTCTTGCCTCAGCCTCCTGAGTGGCTGGGACTACAGACACCCACCACAATGCCTGAATATTTTTTGGTTGCAATTGTCAGGTCCAGGCCAGGCTCGACCCTGCCAGCCTTGGTATATGTGTCCGACACCCTACCCACTGAGCTATGGGAGCTGCCTGGATTGATATCTATTATATTTGTTACTGTTTTCTATTTGTTGTCCTTGTGCTTATTTTTGTCTTCCACTATTTTTCTGCCTTTTTATTGTGATAAAAAATACATAACCAGACAGCACCTGTGGCTCAAAGGAGTAGGGCGCCGTCCCCATATGCCAGAGGTGGCAGGTTCAAACCTAACCCCGGCGAAAAACTGCAAGAAAAATAAAATAAAAAAATAAAAGGTTTCCATCCCTGCTTCTAGGGGTCAAGAGACTTAAAAAAAAAAAAAAATACATAACCTAAAACCTATCTTCTTAACAAAATTTAAAATATACAATACAGTATTGTCAACTATATGCGCACTGTTGTACAGCAGGTCTTTAGACCTTTCTTAACTTGCATAAAAGAAACTCTATAACCATTGGACACCAACACCCTATTTCCCCCTCTGCTTACCCCTGGTAACCACTATTCTACTTTGTGCTTCTGTGAGTTTAACTACTTTAGATACTTATGTAAGGGGGATCATAGGTATTTGTTCTTGTGTTGCAGGTTTATTTCATTTAACGTACTGTCCTCAAGATTCATCCATGTTGTAGATGGGATTTTCTTCAATTTTTTTTTTTTATTAAATCATAGCTGTGTACATTAATGCAATCGTGGGGTACAATGTGCTGGTTTTATATACGATTTGAAATGTTTTCATCAAACTGGTTAACATAGCCTTCACAGCATTTTCTTAGTTCTTATGTTAAGACATTTATATTCTACATTTATTAAATTTCACATGTACCCTTATAAGATGCACCATAAGTGTGGATTTTCTTCATTTTTTAAAGGCTGAGTAATATTTCATTATATGTGTATCAGCACATTTTGTCTATCTATTCACCCATTGATAGAAATTTAGCTTTTTACTACCTATTGGCTATTGTGAATTATTGTGTTAAGAACATGAAAGTAGAAATATCTCTTCAAGACTCTGCTTTCAATTCTTTGGGGTAAATATTTGGATATGGGATCACTGGATCTATGATTTTCCTATTTTCCATTTTTTAAGGAACCTCCATACTGTCTTCCATAGCACCTGCACCATTTTAAATTCTCACCAACAGTGCACAAGGGTGCCAATCTACACCCTCCCCAACACTTGTTATTTTCTGCTTTTTTGTATTTTTCTGATTAAATAGTAATCTTATTCTAATGGATGTGAGGTGATATTTCACTATGGTTTTAATTTGCATTTTCTTGACCATTAGCGGTGTTAAGCATCTTTAAATATACTCATTGACCATTTGTCTGACTTTGGAGAAATGTCTATTTCCCTGTTTTAATTGGCAGTTTGTTTGGTGTTTTCTTTTTTTGATATTGAGTTACAGAAGTTTCTTTCTTTTTTTTTTTTTTTTTTTGAGACAGAGTTTCATTTTGTCACCCTCTGTAGAGTCCGTGACGTCATAGCTCACAGCAACCTCAAACTCTTGGGCTCAAAGCAATTGTCTTGCCTCAGCCTCCCTGGTAGCTAGGACTACAGGTGTCTGCAGCAGCACCCAGCTACTTTTTTTAGAGATGGGGGTCTCACTCTTGCTCAAGCTAGTCTCAAACTCCTAAGCTCAGGCAATCCACCTGCCTTGGCTCCCAGAGTGTTAGCCTTACAGGTGTGAGCCATTGCACCCAACCTAGTTTCTTATATATTTTTAATATTAATGCCTTGATATCTATATGGTTTGCAAGTTTTTAATCCTTTTCTATATGTTGCCTTTTCATTCTGCTGATCATTTTTTTTGGCACAGGTGTTTTTAAATTCAATAGAGTCCCACTTATCCATTAATATTTTTGCTTTTATTGCCTATACTTTTGTTACTATATCCACTGCCTTTGTGGTTTTTGATTGAGTATCGTATATAATTGCATTTTCTGTCCATTCTCAGGATATCGTTTATATTTATTTATCTATTTTACTTGGTTAGTGGTTGCCCTAGAATTTGCAATAGAAATTTACAATTAATGCAAGTCTACTTTCAGATAACACTCAACTGTTTCATGTTGCACAAGTACTTTATAACAACCGATCCTAATGACTCCTTCCCATCCCTTGTGTTATTTTCGTCACTCATTTTACTTATATATAAGGATATGCCAGCATATAGGTAGAAAGCACATCACCAAATACATTATTGCTGTTATCTGTTAGATCAATTAAGTGTAAGAAAAATAAGCTTTTATTTATTATCACTTATTCCCTCTCTAATACTCTTCCTTTATGAGACACAAGTTTCTAATCTATGTCATTTTCTTTCTCTCTGAAGAACAACTTTTAACATTTTTACAAGGCAGATCTATTGGCAACAAATTCCCTTAACGTGTGTCTGATAAAATCCTTATCTATTCTTTACTCTTAATAGATAATTTTACAGGATACAAAATTCTAGATTGGCAGGATTTTCCTCTCAATACTTTAAGTATTTCACTCCGTTCCCTTTTCTCATGCCTGGTTTCTGATGAGAAGTTGGAGGTAATTCTTATTTTTGCTCCTCTATAGGTAAGGTGTTTTTCCCTCTTTCCTCTCTCAAGATTTTTTCTTAATCTTTGTTTTTCTGCAGTTTGACTATAATATGCCTAAATATAATTTTCATTTTGTTTTGTTTTTTTGGGGGGGCACTTATCCTGATTATATTTGCTGAGCTTCCTGGATCTAACCAAACACAAATGCAGGAAAACCCTGAGTCATTATTGCTTCAAATATATTTTCTGTTCCTTTCTTTCTTTATTATGTTTCTGGTAGTATCATTGTATGAGCCCTATACCTTTTGTAGTTATCCCACAACTTTGGGGTTTCTAATTCTTTTCTCTCTTTTTCTCTGTGCTTTGCCATTTTGGAAGTTTCCATTGACATATCCTCAGGCTCAAGAATTCTTTCCTCAGCTGTGTCCAGTCTAATAACAAGCTTATCAAAGACATTCTTTATTTCTGTTGCAGTTTTTTATCTCCAGCATTAGAATTACCATCTCTTTTCTTACATTTCCTATCTTTTTTTTTTTTTTTTACGTGTTTCCTACTTCATCCATTATAGCCATAGCGTATTAGTCACAGTTGTTCTAAATTCTAACATCCCTGCCATCTCTGAGTCTTATGATACCTGCTCTGTCTCTTCAAACTGCATTTTTTGCCTTTTGGTGTGTCTTTTAATTTTTCTTGCTAGCTGGGCATGATGAACTGGGTGGTGAGGTTTTGTGGGGAGGAAAAACGCCCTAGAGTCCTACACATGGGTCTCAATCTCTTAGTGAGCCTGTGTCTGTGGACTGTGCTTCTCAGCCCCTACACCCAGCCCTGGGGTGGGACAGAATGGCCAGCGGGTCTGGACCATGCTTCCCTTCTGCCAGGTCTGCTAGGTTCTGATATAACTGTAATGTATAGGCTCTGGTAAGACAGTTTCTCTAGAGGCATGCTTATGAAGAACACAGCACTCTGATATGTTTCTGAATGGTTCCTTTCCCCTTTCCCTGCCAGAAACACAAAAGATTTTTTTTTTTTTTTCACTGATACATACTGTGAGAACCTGGTGGAGGCCCTGCAGTAAAACACATACATGGTGTGGTCACCACCATGCCCCCAGCCACACGGAGTCTGCCGTGATGTATCCACGTACAGCCTAATTTCCCCACTCCCACATTGTGTCTCTCAGTGGTTTCTGCATGTGAACTTCATGGTTTGGTTGTGATTCTCTAGATCCACCTGTTTGACTCTCCAACTTGGGAGACAGTAGTTTCCCCCTGCACCCTCACTTCTCAGAGGGAGGTAAGAATGACTGATTTTTCAGTTTGCTTGTCTTTTACTGTTTAGGATGGGAGTGGCGACTTCCAAGTTCCTTATGTGCTTGACTGGAAACCAGAAGTCTCCGAAGCCCCTTCCATGCCTGGTACACACAGGCTTACTCTCTCCTTTGGCATTCATAATAGTGCTTAAGCAAATGATTACTATTTCTGCCATGGTGTTGGGCAGCAGCTGAAATGTATGTATCACATGACCACAGTGTATGAAGTTCACCGGGTAGCTAATTAGCTTTCTTGGAGGAGATTATCTTAGATCAGTGGTAGTTCTCAGCTTCCAAAGACTAAGTAGTTCTCAACTTAGAAAGGTTCCCCTCCAGGGAATATCTGGAAGCATTTTTGGTAGTCACAACTGCGGAAGGTACTACTGGCATCTAATAACTCCAGATGCTCCTAACCATCCCAGATGGCATCCAAAAGTTCCAAGACTGACCCTGAGGTTGTCTTCCCTTGCTCCCACCCCAGCCCTCATCTTTAGTAGGGCTACTGCTTTGGACCAACTTGATGCTATCAATGCTATTTTACAACTTTGACAATCAACTTTTCTCTTGATAATTTTTTGGTAATGAGGATCCTGTCAAGTTTCAGCCAACACTTTACTGAGTATCTGCTGCCCATCTCTTATTACCATTCTCCATTGATTCCCTTCAAATATTAACTGAGCCCTTACTGAGCCCTTACCAGCTACACTACTTAAATATGAGGTAAAGACTGCTACTGTCTTTACAGGTGTGGGAACTGAAGTTCAGAGAGGTAAGGGGATGTGTCCCAAGTCACACATCTATAACTGGCTTACCAGACTTCGAGGCCATGGCTCTTTATAGTATGTTAAGCTATTGCACATGGACTGAGAGAAGCCACCATAACCCTTCACTCTTCTGGGATTTGTGGGTGCCCAGATGCTCTGGCTAATTGAGGCTAGCACTCAGCATTTGTCAGACTTGAGAAAACCTGAGGCAGGACTGAGGAGGTGACACCATCAGGGCAGGGAGAGGAACAGAACCCCAATGTTCCAAGTCCCCACCCAGGTGCTCTGCAGGCCTCCCAGAGAGTGTGAATGGGTTTTGATGGGGATAATAGTCTCTCCAAATACACTCACTGCAAGCCTTTCCTATTGAGCAATTCAGCTTTCAAATGCTCGGTACATTAGACCAAAGGATGGGTGTTTTGTCTTCTTTTTTCCCTGCCTTTTTCTTTTTTAGGGAAAGCAATTTGCTCCTTTCTGATTTAGAATGAGATCTGGCAAGTAAGTGCTTGTTCTCCCTCCTTCCCTTGTTCCCCCACTCCCTCCCCACCCTTCAGTTAAGAAAAAAAAAAGTCTTGGGGGGAGGGAGGGGGGTTAAGAACACAAGATCCATGCTAAGCAAAACTATTTGCATAAGCTGTACACTTGGTCCTTAAAGCCTGGGCTGATCTAACCTATGACAAATTCCTCTGTCTCGGCTACCTGCCAGCTGCGTTTTCATCGGGGCTGGCAAGACAACTGAAGTCTACATTCTGTACTAATTAACGACCTTCAGGGGAGAAGACCACCAATTGCAATGCCAGCACACTTCGCTTGTTAAGGGGGACAGGGGGCCTTGTTGGACAAGGCCCAGGCTTTTTTCTTTGGGTGGTAGGCGGGTAAGCAGGCCAGGAAGGGTGAGGGGTGGGCTGAAGGTAAGGGGTGCAGTAAACAGACCAAAAAGACAGACTCCAAGTTGCAGTAAGAGTTGGGGTGGCATCTCACATGCCAGAACATTGTAGTGAACACTGGACTCCTGCAAGGTAACTCCATAGCAGATAGGAAGTGGGAGGAGGGCTCTCTCTGGGAAAAGAACTTGTGCTGATTGGAGAGCTGCACACTACAATGGGCAGTCCTGTCTAAGAACATCAGCGATGCCTTACCTGGCTGGCATCACGGTGGGGACTGCACTGGGGGCTGCCTGCCAGAGCCACACACACATTGCCAATAGTCATTGCATGGTAGAATCATCTCCTGGTGCAAAGATCAGATACATGTCACTACGCGCCACACAGGGAGAAAACCTCTCCTCCCAGAGAGTATGCTGATTTCATTTTTCTTTACTATTGGGAAGTGGGGGTGGGGATGATGAGAGAATGTTCTTAAAGAACATTTGGAGAGGGGGAGGAATCCATCCCCATCTCACCATATAACCAGCTGCTCCTTTAGCCTTCTGCCATGTACTGTGCTGCCTTTGACCCCTGACACAAGCCCCTGCTGTCATCCTTCTTTCTTCTTTACCTGGATGGCGAGAGCCTCTGCCTACCAAAATATTAGGGCCTGAAGAGAATGTGAGAGATCATTTTGCTGACCCTCCAGGCTCCAGAAATCACTCCTGAAACCTAACTACCCCTAGGTGGCTGGTGGCACGAAAGGAGATTCCTCAGCATCCTCTGCTTTCCAGTCACGCATTCTGTGGTGTATGGAGCCTCTCTGTGGGAAGAGGTAAGCCTCCCTTCCACCTGTGCAGCACAGCCCTCTCTTCTTGGAGGACCTCTTCTATCCCGGCTCACCCCCTCCCACCCCAGTCACCAAAGCCCCTGACTCAGAACGGGTTCTTTTCTTGCAGGCACACCCATTTGGCCTGTGACAGGTAGTTGAGGGGCCAGTTGTCCATTCCCTCAGAAGGAGCTAGAGTAGAAAGACGGGGTGCCCCTCTGCTCACCCTTAGCTCCGCCAGGCGCCCCCACCCCCATATCCCCAGCCCCATGCTTCATTAAGGGAGCACAATGTGTCCCCGTGGTCGCCTGCCAGCCGGGATGTCCTGTGTGACAGCAGATGCAAAGAGAATGAACAGGCGGCTGAAAGGGCTGGAGACAAAAAGAGCACATTGTCCAGAATTTTGAAAGGGCTGCCTGAGAGGGGACATATGCATCTGAAAAAAATACCCCAGTGAGTCCCCCCCTCCCCGCTGGCCCCAGCCCGCCCTCACCCAAACCTTCCACTGATACTGCACAATGATGTCTTCAAGCCAGGCAGGGCCAGACCAGCTCTGGGCTGACAGCAGGCATGGGGCAAGTGGGCCAGTGTGGCCGGAAGGATCTCAGAGGTACAGGTTCCCTCAAGGGAAACTCTCCACTCCTGTCCCCTGTCTGCCATTGAGTCATAGAACATTGTCACGGGATCAGGAAGTCATCTAATCACAGAAGCTAGAGCTGAGAGTGTCTGAAGAAACCACCTGGCCTCCCCACCTCAGTTTACAGATGAAAAGACCCAGCTCAGGATACGTGACTTGCTACAGCTGGAGGCCAGGGGCAGAGGCTGTCAGAGCACATGGAGCTTCCTCTTCCTGATCCAGTACATGTTTGGGTACCACAGCTAGATGTCCAGAGGATGATGATGGAATTCCCAAAAGGGACAGGCATTCTCTCTGAGCCTCCTTTCCTGCATCTTTGTCAGGGTGTGGGGCCAAAGCCCAACTTAGAAAGTGATTGCATCACACCCATAATAATCCCAGGGTTTGGTTGAATTTATGAGGCTGGAGCTCCTAGAAATGCAAGAAGGAAAAGCTAGCTTACAAACAAGCATTATTTTGTGAGAAATGACTTCATGGTTTAGCAAAGAGTTTGCAAGTCAAATAGTAGTCCAAGACCTCTGCCCTGTATTGTGAACCTGAGCGATTCATGAAAGCTTCATGAGCATTAGCGTCAATGTTAGAAAATCAGGGCTAACACCAATGCCAATGCCAATATCCTTACCATGACCAATTCTGGACCCAACACTAATGCTAGCAGTATCTGCCCTGCCCTGCCCCAGTGAGTTACCTGAAGATCATATGTTACACCATGGGTGAGAACTCTTTGTGTGCTACAGAGCACTAGGACTAGAATGTGATTTTTAACATTAAAAAGCTTGGTAGAGGGGGAAAAAAAAAAAGCTTGGTAGAGGCTGAGTGAGGTGGCTTATGCCTGTAATCCTAACATTTGGGGAGGTCAAGGAAGAAGGATTGCTTAAGGCCAGGAATTCAAGATCAGCCTGAGCAAGAGTAAAACCTTGTATCAAAAAAGAAAGAAAGTGAGAGAGACAGAGAGAGAAGGAGAGAGAGAGAAAGAAAGAGAGAGAGAGAGAGAGAGAGAGAGAAACAAACACAGTTTGGAGAAGCTTTCATTGCTTTCATAAGCCACAACCATATGTATACCATGTAGATATACATTTTTTGAGACAGTCTCCCTCTGTCATTCAGGTTAGAGTGCAGTGATGTCATCATAGCTCCCTACAACCTCAAACTCCTGAGCTCAAACAATCCTCATGCCTCAGCCTCCTAGCAGCTGGGACTACAGGCACCCACTACAACACACAGATAATTTTTCTGTTTTTAGTACAGATGGGTATTGCTCTTGCTCAGGTTGGTCTCAAACTCGTGAGCTCAAGCCATCCATCCAGCTCAGCCTCCCAGAGTGTTGGGATTACAGGCGTGGGCCTGGCCTACAACCATTCCCCTTTGTAGGGTATTGTATTAGGCTTTTAGAGGAGGGGTGGAAGATCTGATGGGAGTCAAGGTTCAAATGTTAAATTTGAAGATACCTCTTTTTAACCATAGTGGGCAAAGGGGCTTTCTAGAAAGCAAATTATCCTACTCAGGGGAAGCATCTGTAGGATCACTGCTCCTTTTGGCAGTTGCCAGTGAACTTTCTGACACGAGAAAGTTCTCTTTCCACCTGGGGCCACTTCCTCTTTCCTCCTCGGCCCCTCCCAAGGTACACTGAAGTGGACCCCACAGACTCAGACTACATCTCCCAGGGAAATGAGCTCACCGGCTGTGTACTAGCAGATGTGGGGAAGTCTGTGTGGTCTCTCACAACAGCTGTTCAAAATTCTTTTCCCCTGAAAGTTTCCATTCTGTATATGGGGAGGTGGGTGGGGGTGGGGGCAGGGTAAGTGGGCAGGCAAGGAAGGAACGTGAGCTCTCCACCCTGCTTGGGAGCTGCTCCGTTTCTCTGGGATCTCAGTGTTTCAGAGACATTGTACATGCTGGAAGATGTCACAATTGAGTTTATTTTGCTCCAGATGTATGATGCCAGGTCCTCTGATTTAGATTACACACATTGTGTTGCCATGCCAACACACACACACATACATGCATACACATGCTAGTGTCCCAAACCGTGCTTGGCACTGGAGAAGAAGCAAGGAGGCTAAGAGAAATACTATTTTTTTCTTGAAGGAATTTCCCATTGTGAAGTAACATACTCCTGAACCAATTAGAGATCTAGTAAATGTCACATTGCCGAGAGCCCAGAAGAGAGAGAGTCCCTTTGGACTGGGCTGGCCAGAGGAGGCTCCTTGGGGGAGGTGGGGCTTGAGCTGGCTGGAAAGGAGGGATAAGTTGGACAGAAAGGCCAGGGCTGAGTGTCCTAACGAGGTGAAAGGGTGAGCAGGAGTGGGAATGGGCTGGTTCTTCTCATCCACATGCATCCTGCATATGTCCAGGGTCTACTTAACCATTCCCACAACTGAGAGGGCCAGTGGAGAGCCAGCTGGTCTATTCTCCATATCCAAACGAGGATTATAACCAATTCATCCTCTCTCGTTTATAAAACTTACCCAAGGAAAAAAAAAATTCAGAATCTTTAGTAAGTTATTCTGAAATTTTATGACCCTAATTCCTGGCAAATCTTTCCTCATATTTGCTTTTAATCACTTTGGCAGCCTGGTGTTCACAACCTAAAAGCAGATCTTAAATTCATGGAGCCCAAGGCACCAAAGAGTTACTACAGGCTGAAAGGGCCTCACTCAGCAATGAGAGAACACTAATGAACACCCACTATGCACCAGGCTCTATGTCAGGTTCTAGGAATTCAGGGGTAAATTAGAGTGTTTCGGCTTTTAAAATACAGGATGGCAAATAATTTGAGCATAATGTCAGAAAGCCTGATGGAAATTGTGGGCCAAAAATTTTACGAGAAAAAGTTACTAACTCTGCTTGTAACTCCGACCTCTGAAGGTCGGAGGATGTTAAGGAAGCCTTCATGGAGGAAGTTTAGTTGTGCTGGGCTTTGAAGGATGAATAAGAGTGTGCTGGGTAAACAAGGGAAGAAATAGAATTCTGAGTATAAGAGTCCGAAGGTGTGAGTGTACAAGAGACGGACAAGCACCTCCTTATATCCCCCAGCTGCTCTCTCGTCTAACATATAGTCAATGAGCATATGCCAAAAGAATAGTAAATAAATATAGCAACAACATAGGGCCTCATAGAATTGCCCAGGGGATTGGAAAACCTTATCCATGCAAGTGTCTATAAGATTCTTTTGTGTGAGTTCTTTTTTTTTTTTTTATTTTCAGGCAGAGTCTCACTTTGCCACCCTCGGTAGAGTGCTGTAGCATCATAGCTCACAGCAACCTCAAACTCTCGGGCTCCAATGATTCTCCTGCTTCAGTCTCCCAAGTAGCTGGGACTACAGGTGCCTACCACAATGCCTGTCTATTTTTAGAGACAGGGTCTTTCTTTAGCTCAGGCTGGTCTTGAACTCCTGCGCTCAGGTGATCCACCCGCCTTTGCCTCCCAGAATGCTAGGATTACAAGCATGAGCCACCGTGCCCGTCCTTACCCATGAGATTTTAATTAATTCATTAGTGCCCAAGACAGAATGTCTGAGACTGACAAGAAACATGCAAGTTTTTAGCATGGTGCCCAGAATATTGCAAGCACTGGGTCATACCTTTATTCACAGACTACCTTAAACTAAGGGATTCCAAAATGAGATTATAAAAACTACAGGTAATTCCAGAGGAGTAACAGGAGGGAGTTTGGGTTGATGTGATGAAAGAGTTATGTTTGTCTTCTGCGTGTCCTTTGGTCTATTCTCCGTCTCCCTGCTGCATCATCTGAGTCTGTCTCCCTAGCTTACGAGGCTGAAAGAGCAAGACTGTACAACAACGGTCACCCTAATAGCAATAGTAACGAAGGAAGCCTGCCGTGAGCCAGGCTCCGTTCTGAGCACTTCACACTCACTAAGTCACCTAGCCTCACAACTCAATGAGTTGAGTGTGATTTTGTTAGCTCCTTCTTATAGAGGAGGTAACTGGAGCGTCAGGTCATGCAAGCCCACAGGCACACCAGGGACTGCAGTTGAGCTCAGGCAGTGCAGTTCTGGCTCTAGGGTCCTGCCCACCAACCCTCTTTGTCATCTTCTTGTTAACACTGAGTAAAATCAAGTAAACCAGGACTCTTTCCCTACTCCCTTCTTATGCCCTTGTACTGACTCAAGTAACAATAATTATTTCTGTTATTATTAGCACCTCCTTTCAGAGCTCCTTTCTTTCCCTCCCGTCCTCACTTTTTCCCTAATTTCAGGACAGAATGGTGGGGAGGGGCGGAATAGAGAAAAAACAGGTGCTGGAGCTAGGACTGGGGAGTATCTCATGTTGTTGGATGATCTGAAGGGATCCTGAGTTTCTCCAACCCCGCGATAGTCTTTTTCTCTTATTTGGGGGGAAGGGGGTTACAAGCTCCCCTGTGACCGCTGCTTTACTCCTACAAAACCCTAACAGAAAGATAGCTTCTTATGTGGATGAGAACCTGAGGCACAGGGACTCTGAAAACATGAGGGCAGGACAAGACAGGCCTCCATCCTATGGTCCTTTACAAGTCCGGACCAGACGAGAGGGTAGACAGCCACAGGGCAGGCGCGCGTCCATGCCCCATTCCCACATCACAATGGGCTGCACCAGTCCAGCAGGGTGTTCTTCTCCACTGCATTTGGACGCTGCCTCCAAAGCTTTCTCAGTTTATTGAGAAGACTAACTACCTCCCAGTCCGATTTGGCTCCTAAGATGAATCCCCTGTGGCATCCCGGGACCAGCCATGAGCTATTTGAAGGGGGATCAGGAGGAACTTCTCAAGTTCTCACTTTGATCTAGAATCAGCATCCTGTCTCCAAGGGAAGCTGGACAGTTTCTCTGTACAAGGCTATTGAGCTAAGTACCATTTCTTTCCTCTTTTATGTGATAAGGGCAGGAAGATCAAAAATCTGAGCAGTAGCTTATATTAAGCTGAACAAACTAACTTTTTATTCTGTGCATATTAGAAATAAGATTTAACTGTCCCCAAAACTACTGCTTAGGGCTGGGCGCAGTGGCTCACACTTGTAATCCTGGCACTCTGGGAGGCTGAGGCAGGTGGGTTGCTTGAGCTCACGGGTTTGACACCAGCCTGAGCAAGAAAGAGCAAGACCCGTCTCTACTAAAAATAGAAAAACTGAGGCAAGAGGATCGCTTGAGCCCGAGCTAGAGGTTGCTGTGAGCTATGATGCCACAGAACTCTACCCAGTGCAACAGCTTGAGACTCTGTCTCAAAAAAAAGAAAATTATGCCAGAAGGATTTAGACTATAATGTAAATGGCACCCCATAGGCTTGAGTAATATATAACCTGTACAACTGTCCTCTGAGACTCTCATTAGACCTGCCCTCAGGCACCTCAGAGTCCAGTTGGGGAAATGGTATTTAAACAAACAACTACAATTCAGTTTCATCAGCACTCCCACGGAGGCTCATCCAAAGAGCACAGATAAGAGGGGAGCCAGGAGCTGTCTGCTTACCTTCTTGGAAGCTAAGGAAGACTTCACAGCACAAAGGTCCTTAAACTAAGCGCTGAACAATGAATAGGAGTTACTCAAGCAGAGCAGGAAAGAGAGGCCAGAATGTGGAAAAGCAGCTGTTCACTGGAGAGGGTCGGGGGTTGTTGGGTGGGAGGGTGTACAGAGTGGGTGGGGCTGGTGGACGTCTGCTCACCCTGTTCCCAGCCACCCTGGCAATGCCTGGGCGTCTGCAGTTAGGTCAGGTCCCTCCCAAGAATCCTCTTGTCTGCATGCTCAGGGCTGTCTGGGAAGGAAAGCTCTCCAGAGACAAGCATGTCCAATGCAGAAAGGAGATGAAGAGATCTATTTTTTCTAAGGCAAAACCCCCAAGCCTCAGTTCTACAGTACATCAGTGTGTAGAAGCGAGAGCAACAATTCACGCCTGTTTGCACAGGCCAGGGCAGGGAGGCTTTCTGGGAGCGAGGTGAGAGCAAAGCTGTTTCCAGAGACTCCAGTCTCTGTTTGTGCAGACAGCATGGAATCTTTTCAAGCCATGACCGTGTGGCATCCACTGTTTCCCTCCAGGAAAATCCATGACATGTGAGGAATGGGCCGGCTGGGTCTGCCAGAGGTGGGGTCTCCTTGCCCATTGTGGCAGGCAATCCACTGGGGAGAACAGAGAGGATCAAAGGACTTTTAGCTCCATCTCAAGTTGGACAATCCCCAGGGTGTGGAGAGGGAAGGGAGGTCGGAGGGATTTTCAGAGTGTACTCCTTTCTCAAGAAAACACTTCCAAAACACCTCCACCCCTAAACCAGATAAATTCCCAGGGCACACGGAGCCAGCATGCCTGGCTAGAATTCTCCCTTCTGCAGCACCAGGGGAAAGTGCAGGACGTACCACAGCCTGGAGCCACAGGGCACACCCTGGCTAGCCACTGCAGCCAGCACTGTTTCCTCAAAACTAGACTCTGGGTACATGTCACTGTGTTAGAGGCTTCAGTCACTGTCCTCTGCTTTTGAGTAGAATTCAAAATCCTCCCTGTGACCTATTAAGATCTGTCACCACTTCTCTCCACCTTTGCTCACTTCACCTGCCAGTGCCTGGCCTGCTCCGTACTTCCCGAGCTCCCTAGGCCCGTGCCCTCAGAGCTGTGCTTGCAGCCCACAAACCCCTTCCCTCCCTCTCTGTCAATTGAAAATGCAACCTGCCCACCTAGAGCTGACCCACATAGTGCCAATTCTGCTCCCAGTAAGCTGTGATCTCGTCTCCTTTTCCTCCATATGCCTGCACTGCATTGTTCAAACCTTATTTTAATCTAAAATAAAAATTAAATGCATAGAGAAAAAGGATGGGGGTGGGGGCTGTGTATCTTTCATTGGAGTTGAAACTTCTCAAGAGCAGGAAGCCATTGTTCATGGTGGCTTGTATAATGCTTCACTTGTGTCCTAAGCCTGGTGGATGAGGAGGAAGAGGAGGGAGGGAGGGAAGAAGGATTTTTTAAATGTGGCAAGATAGACCTTACAAATACTGACTTTGGTTATGGATATACTCAATTCTGTCAGAAAGAGAAATTCGGTAAGCCGGATGCTTTCACACAGATATCTGCATGGGATACGGCATCATATATCTGAATACACGGACAATATTAGATACTTTTAATAAAGTTTGGCTTTATTTTTCTCCAATATAGTAGACTTCTCTGGCATCTACTCTGCAACAGAACCTAAAAATTAGAAAGCCACTCTGGAACCAGGTGTAGGTGATGTCTTCGAGAACTCAGAGACTACCGACAAGGGCAAGGTCGGAAGACCTGCGTCTGCCAATGGAGGAAGAGGGACTCACAGAGCTGTAAAAGCAGGGTCCTTCCTGCTGAAAGCCTGGGGGGTAATTATAACTCTCTGTGTCTACTGTCAAAGAATAGAGAGAGCCTCAGATTTAGTCCCAGTGATAAAATGCCCCCAAACTGGGTTAGGAACAAAAAAAAAAAAAAAAAAAAGAAAAAAGAAAAGAAAAGAAAAGAAAGAAAAAATAAAGGACAGACAATACCACAAATAACGAACTTTATAGGGCAGGAAGTGTCAGCTCTCTGCAAGGAAGGGAGAAACAAAAATGTCCTGATTTGATGAAAGGTTTTAGAAGACTTCAATAATCAATGAATTGATTCGTTATTTAGTTCAGCACTTTTCTCTTGTAACAAGCCTGTCCTAATTACTTTCTGAATGATTTCTCCAGCTTCCATTTCTCCCTGGTTGTATCTGTCCTCTACAACTGTGGTCTCCAAACCCTGGGGCCACAGATCAGTACCCATGGGTGGTCTGTTAGGAACCAGGCCACACAGCAGGAGGTGAGTTGCAGAGCAAGCAAGTGAAGTTCCATTGGTATTTACAGTTGCTCCCATCACTTGCCTTGCATCCTGAGTTCCCCCTCCCGTCTCATCAGTGGCAGCACTAGACTGGCATAGGAGCGTGATCCCTACTGTAAACTGAGCATGTGAGGGATCTAGCTTGCACACTCCTTATGAAGATCTATTGCTCACTCACCCCACCCCTGTCCTCATTCATGGAAAAATTATCTTCCATGAAACCAGTCCCTGGTGCCAAAAAAGTTGGCAAATGCTGCCCTGTAGTATTCCAAGGTTTATCTTCCTGGGATAACACTTTAACCACATTACTCCCCTTTTTATGAACTTTCAATAGTTCCAGTGAAAAAGAATAAAAGTAAAGTCATTTTAACTGCATCTGTGTTTGAACAGGCCCTCCGAGAGATTCTGACGCATACTAAGTTTTGAGAATTATTCACATATGGGCTATGTCTTCTACAAAAGAAGTACATTCTCCTAGGACAAGAGTTCTCCCCAGTACATCCTTGTATCTCTCAGCTCAGGCTAGCTCTTGCCGGGTGCTCGAGAAATCATGGAAAAGTAAAATGTATTGCACAGTCTGCTTATCGAGTGGAATGCTGGTGCTGCGGGGGAACAGAGGAGAATTAGATGCATTACTGTGCATTTGTTAAATCTATTGGAGGAGACAAAATCAAGACATGAGGCAAGTGGGAATAACCAAGTACTAATCTGCAGGGTGCAACACAAGCACAGAAGGGAGGAAGACATGCTGAGTGATTTAATTACATGTCCTTATATGACTGAACTTGCCTTTCCTGGGTGCTTATTCTATTTCTTGTCTGCCCAGGAATAAGCAGCCAGCAAACTAAAGGATGATGATGATGATAATAACAGCAACCATTTGTCTTTATTTATGAGAATAATAGCTAACACTGGAGTCCCTCTATGTCTCATGCCCTATTCTAAGCATTTTAAATATTAATGTATTTAATTTGACCACCCCATGATAGGTACCAGGAAGACAATAAAGTTGGGAAAAATCAATTCAGCAGTTATTACAATGTGCAAGGAGACTCAGCGAACTAACGTTATGAATTGATTTTACAAAGTGAAAACTGAGACACAGAGAAGTGAGGTAGATTCTCCTTCTGTGAAGTGGCAGAGTCCAGTGGAAACCGTTCTGTGCACCAAGGGGGTTGAGGAGGGAGAGATAGGACCACAGCACCTTGATGTGATCTGAAAAGTGCAGAATGGGACTTGAAACCAAATAGGGAAATTCTCCGTGCCTTCATGAATATCCTTCCTTCTGGATGACTGCTGCTCCTTATTTGGCTTTCCATGAGCTTTTTAGCTCCGTGATTAGCTTGCTTTCTCACCTCCCTGGGAGAGTTCTCTTTCTCTTTATCCATTCAGCTTTAATTAACGTGTTTCCACCATCCTCCTGCCCCATTGAAATCCCAGACACCTCTCAGAGTGGTACACTGGGCCTCTCATCACTTTCTCCATCCTTTCCCCTGGCCTGGATGGGCTCTGCTAGAATCTGGAGGATCTTTGAGGTCTGTCCTCCACCCTAGAACATTCATTTCCTCCTTTTCTTCATCCCATGAAGCACCTAGATCATCTAGCTCTTTTTACAGCTTGATTTCAAAAAGAGATGCATAGAGAGTTACAGTTCCGTGTGATCCCACAGGGCCAATGCTATGGGGGGAGGGGCTCACAACAGCTAAGTTGCAAGCCGTCTCCTGACTTACTGTGTGACCTTGGGGCCAGCCACTTGCCCTCTCTGTGTCTCAGTCCCCTGCAGTGGGATCATAATATCTACCGCCAAGCGGTGCTTGGAGCATGAATGAATTATTATCCTAAACGCCCTCCGAGCTTCTTGGACAAAGGTGCTATGTTAATACACAGTATCCCTCTTCTTCTTCTTCTCATTAGTATTATTCAAACCCAGATGGCATTATTATTGTTGTTGATTGACAGCCCCGCATAGCCCCATTCATGGGTGTCAGAGAGCCAGGCGGTAGTTAACACAAGCAAAAACCATGTTTAAAACAAAGCCCAAGGAACACTCCAATAGTGTGTGCCTTGGGTTGCTATTAAAGCCAGAGCAGCTGCGGTGGCAACACGGAGGGACAGGGCAAGGAAATGCATCCCGGAGCACAAAGAAGGGAAAGTGGGTCTTGACACTGATCATATAATCGTGCTGGGCTTTTATAGACACTGGGAGGCCTCAAACAGAATAAATGCTTGAACTTTATCCACGGTTTACAGGCAGCGGCTGTAAAGGTCTTTGTTGCTGTTGCTGCCATGTTAATGACCCAGCTTGGGGCGCTGCCGCTGCTGCCGGCCACTTCTTCCAAAGAAAACAAATCAAAGTGAGTAACTTGATGTCCGGCAATGAGTTTTCCATTATATAAAAATAAGTATAAATCTTTCGCAGTTGGGCAGCCGGACTGCGATGTCGGAGGCTGGTAAAGAGGTCAAGGTAGCTAGACACTTTGAACCCCTGAACCAGCACATCAAAAAGAGGCCCCTTCTCTTTGTTAATTGCAAAATAAACAGATAAAAATAAACTGTGCTGCTCCGCCTCTGGGGATGGTATTTGCACCAAAGGAGAGAGGACCGGGAAGAAGCTGGGGAGGGGGAAGGAGGCCCTTGATCTGCTTCTCCATTACCTTTCCCACTCTGGCTACGCCGATAAACCCCATGAGTAATTGACCGTCAACAAGCGGAGACGTCAATCTTCAGCTACAAGGCATGCCTTGCAGCATTTAGAGGAGCTCCATCAGAGTGGTATCTTGGTTAGATGCAATTTAGTGCCTTGGAGCTTTGAAAAAAATGAGTGTCCATAAATATTCTGATTGTCTTAACAGACCTTGGGAGTCCTTGGTAGTGTTAGGAAGTGGAAAAGTGGAGGCAGCACATCTTTGGTGGGGAATATAGACAAATGGATGATTAGCAGGAACTCCTAGGAAACAAAAAATGCATGAATTGAAGGGGTTTCGGGTGGGGGGGCAAGTGAAATAAGGCAAGGTGGGAGTGGAGGAAGATAATGGGGACATTGTAGCAAGAGAGAGGGCTTGGAGCTTGTCCCTAGAGATGGCTTAGGGGTGCAGTGAAGATGGTAAAAGGAACAAGAAAGAAAGTTAGACATTCAGAGGGCCAGGAAGAGAGGCCCTAATGGGGAGAGGGAAATGATTCCTGAGTGGTGCCAGTGATGAGATCTGAGACCCCCTACCTCTTCTTACCCCTATTCTTCCTTCAAATGTAGCAGAAAGAACCCAACATGCTATTAGATGTGGGGTTTTCCTCCTAAAATAGAGGTTACAATCTCCAGCGAGAGTAAACATTTCTTGTACCCAAACATTGTCTTCTTCTCTATATTTTGTTATACTTTTCCTCATCACCAAACCCTTCTTCTTCACTGGATCTCCCCTGACCACCTCTTCTTTACCACTAGGTGAGCACTCATCCACCCTACCATTCATTCCATCAACATGGTAGAACTCCTTTTCTGTCGATCTTCCAGAAATCATGCAAGATTGCATGGAATTCTATACTCTCATATGTAGGGTCCCAGAGAAGTTCTCCTTCTAGTGTCAGAGATAAAGTGGTGCTGAGATAAGTTCTAAGACAGAAGTGAGCCCCAGTGTGCAGGTCAGCTTCAGCAGGAACGGGGGGTGGGGAGTGAGGCTAAGAAGTTATATGTTTGGAGGGGGAAGGGGTTGGGAAGGGAGTAATAGCAGGGAAAGGTTCTAGGAAGGAGTGGTTGAGAAGAAACATGGAAACCAAATGGAAATTAGATGGGGAAGAAGGGGAAAGGATTTGATAAAAAGAGGAAATAACATCTTCAAAGGAACAGAAGTTGGATTGAAGAAAGAGAAAGGGCAGGGAGAGCCAGAGCAAAAAGAAACAGGCAGAAGCAAGACCGGTTGTGGGAATGCCTTGTTGGAGCAGAGAGTGGGAGAGAGATGAGGCTGAGAGATAGGCAGGGCCAGGTCACATCCCTGCATGAGGACTGCAGATATGACCTGAAGGGACTGGGATCCATCCATCCCTGGGCTGTAAGAATAGGGTTGAGTCAGGGACAAGATAAGGTGAACGAGAGGCCACTCAGGCTGCTGGCTGAAGAGCAGATTGGGGATTCAAGAGTGTGGGGTGTAGGGAACATTTGGTTCACAGGCTACTGCCATCTGCAGGGCAAGGGACAACTTGCTTGAACTAGGCTGGAAGAGAGCAAGGAAGGCAGATGTGACTATCTCAAAAGGCATAATCTTGTAAAGGTGTGGGAAGAGCAAGAAGAGGAAGCCATCCTCCCAGCTCACTCTTGTCACAGCTCTTTTCCTTGGAGTATCCTCAAATGCCACCTTCTTGTATCTCTGTGTTCATTCAAGCCCCCTCCTTCCCCCCCTCACATAGTGGTCATCATGACCACTAACAACTTTTCCTCTCTAATCTCCTAAAATTCCTTCTCCTTCAAATCTCCTTTGCCTAATTCTATGTTTTTCTCCAGCTTGACACCACAGTGGGATGTGGGGGCTTATTTCTTGTTGCATGAGATGAACTGGCCTCCAGACCCTTGCTGCAAGGGCTTCCTGGGAGAAAGAGTTGAAGAGTTGAAACTGGATACGGGAGATTTGGGCTGGGGACCAAATAAAATTACATTGGTCTTATTTCTTTACTGAAATAGTCAGTTGGGAAAATACTTAATGAGGCCTTGGGGAGTTGCACATTCCATAGTCCTAAATTTGGGATTTTTTTTGTAGTATGGGAGAGAATCTAATTCCTAAGAGGGCAAGAGAGAACTGCCCTTCTTCTGCTCCTTCCCAGCCACAGCATCCTCTTCAGGGAGTAGCTTAAGAATAGACTTCTGATTCCAGAACCTTTTAGAAAGCCAATGAAGCTTCAGAGAAAACACGAGGAGTCATTTGTATGGTTTCCAGATTAATGAGTGCAGGATAACTTGTGGATACTAGATGCTCTGCTTGGCTATGTCACATACATTATACTTCGTCCCCTATCAGTCTTGTGAGGTAATTACAGCTATGTTGTCCACTTTAGGGGTGAGAAAACAGGGCCTACATGGGGATTAAGAAACATGCCTGGGTTTCACAGGCTAGGTCTGCATGAGTCCTCAGCCTATGGCCTCTCTTGTTCTGCCATAAACTCCTTCCACTGTGGAGCTAACAGTGTTTAAAAATAAAACAATAACAACTCACATTCACCTAACATAAATTTAAGCACTTTTTTTTCCTTTTCTCTCCCAGAATGTTATAAATGGATGTCATTCTCTGACTCTTACCCTTAAACGCAAATTCAAAATTGTTTCTCACAGAATTTTTATTCTTTTCTGCAGAACAGACACCAATGAAATATTTGGTGTCCTGAAAAGTACATGTTTGTTTGGGTGGTTTTGAACATAGCATCAAATAAAATTCACTAACCCTAACTTTCTGCCATTTACCAAGAGAGCTCCTATGGGGAACCAAGCTGTGGAAGGATATGTTCGTGTTATTTTGTGGAACTTTAAGAAGGGACAGAAGTTTGGGAAGAAAATTGCCTCCCTCTGCCTAGATGGGGACCCAAGCAGGTTTGACTGGGAGGTAGGAAGTAGCTTGAGATTTAAGTAGGCAAGAACATCTGCAGTGGGGGGTGCCAAAAGCAGGGGTGAGCGTGGAGCTGCTATAGCAGAAAGCTAAACATTTGGGAGTGCTTTGGGAGAGTGGTGAGCAGATTCTGGAAGGACCTTGAAGAAAAATCCATAGTGTCTCAATGAGACTGTTAGCAGAAGTCTGATGTCTCTCAAGAAGTCTGTCTGTCAAAGATTAAAGAAAAGTGAGGGAAATGTTGCTGGAAACTAGAAAGAAGAGGATCCATTATGAAGTGACGGGAAGTTTAGCAGCACTCGCCTGTAGTGGTCAAAAACAGAAAATGTATCTAATGGAATGTTTGATCCATGCAGGGTTTATGGTGGCCTAGGCTTCTTCCTGCTGCTTAGTGTCCCATGAAGTTGGTGTGCAATTTAAAATAGACAACTATTTAAAATTGCACATGAACTTTATGGCCACCCTGTATCAATAAATTGAAGGAAGAGTGATAAGTGAAAGGAAAAAAATGGTTAAATGTAAAAGAGGCTTAATTTGCAGAGCGGGAAAATCCCCAACCTCTATAGATAAAAAGCAATATTAAGTAAGGAAATGGTCTGGACAAAAGTAAAATGTCATGAATGGTCAAGAGAACATGCTATAAAGATGATATTAAGAATGTGACTAAAATCTTTTGTTAAGACCTTGGAAAGATTTAAGGTAATGCTTATAGAACTGTTTAGTCAAAAAAAAAAAAAAGGATTTTAAGAATCTTTGGCAGCTTCCTGAGGTAGAGAATGGTTTATCATGAGATTTGTGGGTGTGACTTTTTTCCTGATGGCACAAACTACAATAAGATTCATAGGAAACTTCCAAAGGTTTTAAAAGAATTTTATAAGCAGAAACACACTTATCTTGGTCTAATAGAGACAGAGAAAGTACAAAATGAAAAAAGAAAAGGACAACTAAAGAACTTTAGATCTTTAAACTTTTATAGGCTGAGAATGGTCTGAGAAATCTACGCAGTTGCAACTGTGGATGGCCCTTTTTGGAAAAAGCATAACACTGAGGGAAGAACCAAGAGCTACAGTGAATCATTCTAGGCTTTGGTTCTGAATCAAGCAACTGACCACATGTGCCCAGACAGATTTCAGAATTGCTTTGGACCAGTAATTCCTCTATGCCTCCTGCTTTTTTCCTGTTTGAATGGGAGGGTCTGTAACAGTGATCTATGCCCATCCCACCATTGTATGTTGAGGGATGTGGGGGGAGGGGCAGATAACTTTTCTCTTTAATTCACAGGTTTTAAGACAAAGAGGCCCTGCCCTTGAGGAATGGTGTCTCTCTCTGTATGATAGCTTGTACATTTTCCTTGGTACTTTGCACATGCTCTACCCTATGTCTACAATTGTCTTCTCTCAATTCTCTACCTTGTTAATTCCTATTCACTCTTTCAGACTCAGGCCAAAAATCGCCTTCTGCATGAAGGCCTCTCTAGTTTCATCAGCTAGAGTTAATGGTCCTGTCCTCAGTCTTTCTAACAAATGCATTACAGCCCTTATCACTCTGAACTGAAATGGTTGACATACTTATCGGTCTCCTTCAGCATAAAATGATAGAATCTTTGTTTTTAGCCAAACTCGGTGAAAATTCTGCCCAACAAATATCTGATGATAAAGAAATAAAGGCAAGGCTACAGATAGTATAAAAACCTTGATAAGGGAGAGTAAATTAAATGATATGCTCAACAACTAAAGCCTGGAGAAGGGGTTTGATAAGGTGAGGGTGGAGACAGGGCTCTGCCCAGGTGGCCAGTATGTTTTACTTGGCTTTGGGAAATCCAAATGTACTTACTAAATGGTGAGAGAATGCAGGGAGGACATAGCTTCCTTTCTTTGGGGTAGAGCTGGGCATTTTGTTCCCCTGACATATAATCAATGACCTGAAAAGTAACTCTCTTTAGCATTTAAGGACATTATTACAGAACATGAAGGGGGAACCTGAACATTCCTAGATATCATCTCAGACCTAAACTTTCCTATTGGGAGAAACTAGTCTGGAAACTCATGCTAAGCTGTCCGAGACCAGAGATTGTCCTCTCTATCACTGCAGGCACATGGTATGCACTAAAAACATTTTATTGATGATTGATTATTGGCATATGGGAAGGAAAAGAAGGGAAGGGAGAAGGATAGAGAATATTCTGAATTTACTAATGATGCTTAAATGAGTAAATTGTTTTTAAATGAATGGTGTGTTTATAGAGTGAGAATGATACTGTGAGGGAGGTTTTATAACACTAGGAAAGTGATCCCCAATGGTTGTGTCCCTCAGACCTTTCTCCGGAAGGCCTCCTACATTTGGATGTGACCCTGTCCTCTCCCAATTCTTAGTAAGGGTATCTCTTAATAAAACATGAGACAGACACCCAAGCCTCCTGCTGTCACAGAAAACTCCATCCAAATGTCAGCAAGCCAGAGTCATGAGGGAAGATGACTCACATTGAGTCCAAAATAAGATTTATTATAACAGTTGATATTTCTGTTCTTTTTCTGTTTCTTCCTGTAAGAATCTCATAGTAAGGACCTAAGATTTATCACAATTCCAGACCACATAGAACTTATACAAACACAATGCAGGGGGCCACCTATAAAACATGTTTTAAAAGGGACTGGTAAGACGTTGTCCCCCACCCCAAACCCTCTTAATTACAAAGATCCCACTAGTTACTAAGGTAGCTTTGTGAAAATTAGAAAAGGGTATTCCTTCCTTCAGAATGACACAGGTCTGTGCCAGGGAGCATGGGTTGGTGAGTGGGGTGCAGACTCAGTTTACAATCTCATGCATCCTTGGCTTTAAGTCCAACATGGAGAACAATCTATATTCTACATAATCATAGATGACAGTCCCATTGGCCATGAAGTTCAGCAGTCCACCATCTGGGTCTCAATCTTTCCGATTGGAAGGAAATATTATTCCCTGTTTCATACAGTGTGAGCCCTCCTGGAAGCTGAGTGCACACCGAGCTCCCTCAACCCTCAGTGCATTGCTCCTTAACAAATGACAGCCTCAGAAGTCCAGAGAAGAGGAAGACAGAAGGAGAGGGAGGCGTGGCAGGGTGGAGGCAGCGCCCGGTAAGTACAGGCTGGCAGGTTCAGCTAGACAGTTACAGGATAGCACAGGACAGACCATAGTGATCACAGTAGAGGAGATGAGAAAGCCTCACTTATTTGCCAGTTCTGCTCAGATCCAGCCTTAGATCTGGGGAAGGAAGCTCAGCCGTATGGCCTTTCAGAGCATTATTTCCTGTTGCTCACTAAATAAAGCTTCTGACTTCTCAGGGGTGTTTCTACTTAACTGCCCAGTTTGTTCCCCAGCCTAGGCCCTCAAGGCCTTGCACCTTGGGTTCCTGAAAGTCCCAGCATAGTAGCAGGTGGCTAGGGGGAAGTGAGATGAAAAGGAACAGAGGAAATAGAAGAACAAGATCTGAAGACGAATAGTCCAAGTTTACCAAAAGGGCACTGAGTGGGTAGGCTATCTTTTAAAAGATTTCCTCAAAATCTTAAAATTACTCTATGACAATGTGTGAAAGTTGTGTGGGTCCCAGGTCAAAAGTATAGCCACTCTCCTTACTGAGCACATGATGTAGACTTAACCTGTGGGAAGGGAGCTAAACAATACACAGGTTGGAGCAGCCATTTGTTAGTGGGGCTGTTAGTACTGTGGCTATTTTGTCGATGTCAAGGGATATGCTCCACCCTGAGCTGACTCCCATCTGGTAGGAGAAGGTCAGGGACCTCTTGGAATGAGAAATTTTTTACTTGAAAATATTTAAAAGGGGAACATTCAATGGCTTGTTTATGAAACATTTTCTGCTACTCTCAAAAATTCTTATTTATATTCTTTGCATCTTGTGTATCCAATTGTCTGTGAGATCAACATGGTCCTGATAAGATGGAAAGACAAGTGTCATGCATCCAAAATGATGGCCTTTCCTTCTGTACCTGCATCAAGGACACGGGCAGGGGGGTTGCTCATGTCTACTTTTCCACTATTAATCCTTTCTTTCACAAATTCTGCTCACTCTGTGTCAAAGTCATTATCTTGGGATTTACTTATAAACATATAGTACATTTACAAGTATTCAACATATATTAACACTATGTTACAAGTATTCAATATACGTTAACACTAACATTTCTAGCTCACAGTGTGCACGAGCTGTCAGATGCCTCTGCCCGTGACAGGCCCCAGGCAGAGCTCTTCTTCCCTCCCCCTGGCATACCTTCCCCCTCCCTCAACTCCCTCCTCCTCCTCCCTTTTCTTCCTCTTTTTAAAACTTGAGTGAGATAGAAGAATTGGATAAACAGAAAAAGAAATCAAAACAAGGACAGTGACAGAGATATCGAAAGAAACTGAGTAAAGAGAAAGTAAAAGGAAATTGCCTGGTGAGGAGTAGCTGTGTTACTATTTCCCGGAAGTGAATGAGAGACAGAAAGTGCTCATCAGAAACCCAGTGATGTATAGGAGACAACATCCTCCCGGGCCCAGGAAAGTACATCACCTCCTACACACTTACTGATCATTCAAGGATGGAAGTCATAGCACTGATTATGGGCTGTGGTCCAGCAGCATCTAAAAACAGGGGTTGTCACAAGCTACAGGGTAGATGGCCACCCCTGCCTGCTCATAGTATGATCTGAAATGAAATGAAACTGAATGAACCACAATTATGTGTCTAAGAGCTGGGCCTGACCATATTTTCTTCAGGCAATATTTCTTTCTCTTAGTGGCTGTTTTTTGTTTTCTCTTATAAACATTTGTGGTTGTTTAGCATTAAAGATCAAGACAGTAAACCAAAAGACACTTCCTGATATCATTTCTGTAAATAGAAAGTCTCCACGCCGCTCCTTTACCCCCTTCTCTAGGGTGAACCACAATCTCTTAAGTACAGTGATATGACTAGTCATACAAGAAGAAAAAGCAGCATAATTAACTTTGGATCCTCTCTGTAGACATTAAAATCGATTCCAAACACTAAATTCTTTCCCAGGGCTTAAGATGGAGTCTATTTCCTTAGGAAATACTGCACTAGAGTAAGTAATTAAATTTGTTCAATGTAGTTAAAAGAAATACTACTTTAGAGCTTGAATTAGGAATGTGGAGGGGGGGGTATCAATTTGAAGAAGAATTTCAGGCTTTGTTTCTCAAATCATGAGAGATAGAAATCTCCCATAGGTTATATTTCAGGATTTCAGAAAACTGTGAGGACTACTGGAATTACAGAGCAGAGTTCTGAAGTTAAACACGACGATAACTTCACATTCATTTTCCACATGTATTTTTTGCCCAACATGATGCCTGTGTTGGACAGAACGAGCTGTACCACATTGATCACTAGACCCAGTGGGCCTAAGCTTGGGGAGAAGGGGATCACTGGCTGGGGCTTTCGGGGAAGGGACCTCAGGACCAGAGTGGTGTAGACAGGCGCCAGGAGGAGGCTGTGGTTTTAGGGTATTTGTTTGCTTGTTTAATTACTTGTTTGAATGGATTTGATTTCTCTCCTCAGAAGAGATACAGATTGGAGATGAATTTTATATGTTTTTTTTTCAGAACAAAAATGCTACTCAGCTGAATTTCTGGATTTGCCTTAGCCACGCGATTGAGCTGGAGGAAATAAAAGCACAAGTAACTCTTACCAGAATGAAAACTTTTTTGTTTCTTGCCTGTCACAGAGACTTCATTCTGTTCCCAAGGAAGAAACAGTAACCTGAAGGAGTCCAGAAAAGTGGAACAATTGGAGAATATTTTTGCTCACACAACATGGTACCATTTTCCTTGATAAATTATCTTCTCATTGTCAAAAAAAAAAAAAAAAAATCAGTTTAGATAGACTCAGTTAAAGCATTTAAACAAGCTAGAGCTGGAAGTAATGAAGCTTTTCCTTCAGATTTTTAACTTAGCTAAAAAGAAAAATAATAGAGTTCATGCTAACATCCTCCTCCTCTAATTAAAAAAATATACCAGGGGGTGGTGCCTGTGGCTCAGTGAGTAGGGTGCCAGCCCCTTTTACTGAGAGTGGTGGGTTTGAACCCGGCCCCGGCCAAACTGCAACAACAACAACGAAAAAAGAAAATATGAAGGCTCAGCACCTGGAGCTCAGCACCTAGGGTGCTGGCCATATATGCCATGCCAGAGCTCACAGGTTTGATCCCGGCCTGAGCCTGCCAAACAACAATGACAACTACAACAAAAAAATAGCCAGCATTGTGGCCAGTGCCTGTAGTCCCAGCTATTTGGAAGCCTGAGGCAAGAGAATTGTGTGAGCCCAAGGGTTTGAGGTTGCTGTGAGCTGTGATGCTATGACATTCTATCGAGACTCTGTCTCAAAAAAAAAAAAAAAAAAAAGAATATACCATGAAATTGAGGAAGGAAATAAGACTATCTCATTTTGCCTTAACAGTTACAAAAACCACACTTTTACAAAAAGGATTTTGGGGTATCTCAATTTTCTCCATACAGTGTTAGCTTACTGGCAATGATATAAGACAAACTTCATGGAAAAAAACATGTCCACTGCTTTTCCCTTATTTCTAAATGTGGTGAATAGCACATTCATGTTATTCAAAGCAGACATTTAGATAAACAGTAATTGACCATGGAGGTAACAATATGAGAATAAACCACGTGTATCACATGTTTTCCTTACCCATCATACAACTCACCCATTCATTCATTAACTCAGTACACATCATCGAGTGCTTCTTTGTGCCAGGTTCTTTGCTAACTTCCAAGAATACAGATATAAATAAAACAGTGTCTGTTCTTCAGGAAGGTCTGAGCCAGACTCAGGAGAGTATAAATACTGAAATTCGCAATTTGATAACATAAGCAATAAATAAAAATGGAGCGTAGTAGAATAGAGGAAGCTCTACACAGAGGTGCTTAACAATACCATCTTTGCAGAGAGAAGGAATAAATAACTTTACCCATAGCATTTGGAGCCAACTTCCCAGCTGACATGGCTTTCGATCAAGGTCTTGAAAATTAAAGGTGTGGCAGGAGGGCTGTTCTGATGGAGGGAACAGCATTTGCAAATATACAGAGGAATAAAAGCACAGGCTGTGTTTAAGGAGCAGGGAAAAACTTGATGTGAGTGGCGTGGAGGGTGCCTGGCAGTGGAGTGGAACGGGATCTGAACTGTGAAAACTCTTGCATGCTGGCTGAAAAATTTATATTTAATTTTTAGGAAAAAAAAAAGTATATGAAGTGGATCTCTACTCAAATCAGCTCCCCTTAATTTTACACTTCTATGCATCCTCTGGGCCCTAAGCGTAATGAAAGGTAAAGTATACAAAGGAAAAACAAACCTAATAGAATATAGCCAACCAAAACCAAGTAAAACATCTTTGTGGATCACTACAAAGAAGTAAGTGGAGACGAAGCTGTGTGCTTGCAGGGGTCTGGGCCCAAACCAGGTAGTAGAGCAAAGGAGCCTTGCTCTTCTAGGGTGACAAAAACTAAGTGTCTATGTAAGAGTCTATAGAACAGGCTGCCTGTTGAAATCCGGGTCTGGCCCTTGTAGAAGCTATGGAACTAGGGAGACCCAAGACCCAGCCTTTTAACCAGGAACTTATTAGAAGTTCAAGGCTGGTACAAAACCAGAATTCAAAGTCGACATGTGACTGGCTCTGTAAAATTTTCAGTTATCACTTTAGGGAAGGAGCCCCCAGAATCCCATAAAAAGACTTGGCTGTGGACTGAGAATGTAAGAAACTGCAAAAGCATCCTCTAGACTTCTCAACTGGATAAAAAGGAAGCAAAACACATGAAATAAAACAAAATGCCTTCATTTGAAATGAAGCTGCAGGGTGGCACCTGTAGCTCAGGGAGTATGGTGCTGGCCCCATGTATTGAGGGTGGTGGGTTCGAGGCCTGCCCTGGCCAAACTGCAACAAAATAATAGCCAGGCGTTGGGCAGCGCTTGTCGCTCAATGAGTAGGATGCCAGCCCCATATACGGAGGGTTGTGGGTTCAAGCCTGGCCCCAGCCAAACTGCAACAAAAAAATAGCCAGGCATTGTGGTGGGCACCCGTAATCCCAGCTACTCAGGAGGCTGAGGCAAGAGAATTGGCTAAGCCCAAGGGCTGGAGGTTGCTGTGAGCTGTGATGCCACAGCACTCTCTGAGGATGATAAAGTGAGACTCAGTCTCTAAAAAAAAGAAAGAAAGAAAGAAAGAAAGAAAGAAAGAAAGAAAGAAAGAAAGAAAGAATAAAACGAGGCTACAAACTCTTCAAAATGTATATAGAAAATGAATGCTATGAAAAACAAACAAAATCAATAATTCATTCTGGTTGAAAATAATTTTATGAAGCAGTATGACAAACATGTAAACAGTAAGATGATTAAATAGTAAGAATTAAACAGTAAAATTTAAGGTGATTAAAGACATGGAAAATGAATCAGGTCCATTAAAAGTGAACAAATATTATGAAACAAAACAGGGAGAAATCAAATAAGATATATAGTATGTCAGTTACCTTTGGCTGTGTCACAAGCCATCCCCAAACTTAGCCATTTAAAAAACGAACCTGTATTATTTCTTGTGAGTCAGTGAGTTGTCTGGACAGTTCTGATGTGAGCTGCTGTGGCTGGAGCTGGATAGTCCAGGACGGCCTCCCTCTCCCGTCTGGGGTTTCATCTGAGATCTTGGGGACAGCCGGGGTCTCTCTCTTTGTGGTCTCTCCTCCTGTAGGGGGCTCGCCTCGGCTTGCTTACATGGTGATAGAGGATTTCCCACAGCCAAAAAAGAGCAAGCTCCAAAGCACAAGTACTTCTCGAATCTTGATTTGAATCCTATCTGCCAATGGACACTGGCCAAAGCCGCATAGACAGGACCAGCTTTCAGGATGGAGAGAGCATCAAAGTCACACTGCAAAGGAGAGTGCATATAGGGATGAGACCGAATCAGAGCAAGCCATCACGTCTACATAGAGAAAAGCATCTATTGGAAATCTTGAAACTTAAAAACGTATTCTTGAAATAAATTCAATGGACGAGATGAAGTTGAGACGGGGCACAGTGTAAGGGATAGTCAGTAAAAGGAAAAGGTTACTGATACATGCGCGCAGATCTGCTACAAAGGAAGAGGGAAATATAAAATTTGAAAAAGCAGAACAGATAAGAGCCATGGGAGGATAGAGTGAGAGGCTCCAGCCAACCTCTACTCTGAGCACCTCAATCATTGGAAAGAATGAGGGAGAATCCATTATTTGAGAAGATTGTAGCTTACAGTTTTGAGGGAGTATCCATTATTTGAAAAGACTATAATAGCTTACAATTTCCCAGAATTGGAGAAAAATATAATAACTCAGATCAAAAGTGCGCTTTGAGTACTTCACGGGATAAAGATATATCTACATCACAGTTAAAATGCAGAACTTCATCAATAAATGGAAAATCTTTAAAGCTACTGGGTGAAAATGGATTCCTAAATGATCAACAATTAGACCGAAGTTACACCTTAAATTTTTCACCTTACATTTTCCAGGTACTAAGGGATGCTGTAATAACACAATAGAAACCAAGAACGTAATGGAGTCATAGCTTCACAGGGTTGAGGGAAATTTACATCCAGCTCGTTTGCATTCAAGTACCAAGAATGACAGACAGAAAAGGCTAAAACTCTTTACCATCTATTAATCCTCACTAAAGGAATCTATTATAAGTTATATTTTGGTAAGGAAAAAAAGGGAAAGGAATAGTTGCATACATAGAAATTAAGAAAATGTTACTAAATATCATTAACTATTGATTACACTAAGAATACTCTGTGTTTATTGAAAAAGCAAAAGTGAAATCATACAAAACAATAAAATGGACAAAACAATAAAATGGAGGAGGGAAGAATTAATTAGATAAAAAATATGCATAACTAGAAAGATGGTAAAAATACTGCAATAGTTTGGACTTGTTTATAAAAAGAGCATATTATTGTTAAACATTTAAAGACAAAGAAAATCATTTTAAAATAAAAATGCATACTGTCCATTCCAATACAGGCAGAGAAAAAGATTAATTATAAAAACTTTATCTGGGCTTGGTGTCCGTAGCTCAGGGGTTACAGTGCCAGCCACATACACCGGGGCTGTTGGGTTCGAGCCCAGCCTGGGCCTGCTAAACAACAATGACAACTACAATAAAAAAAAAAAAAAAAATAGCCGGGCGTTGTGGCGAGCGCCTGTAGTCCCAGCTACTCAGGAGGCTGAGGCAAGAGAATTGCTTAAGCCTAAGAGTTTGAGGTTACTGTGAGTTATGATACCATTGCACTCAACCCCAGGGTGACTGAGTGAAGCTCTGTCTCAAAACAAACACACAAAAACTACGGAATAACTTTATCATTCCAAAAGCATAGAGAAAAACAGAAAAAAAGAAGCAAAGAAAAAAATGAGAACTGTGTTGCCCCTCCATGTGCAGTTTCCACAACTGAGGATTCAGCTAATAGCGGAGTAAAAATATTTTTGAAAACTAATCAAAACAGCAATACGACAACAAAAATACCATAAATAAAAACACAATACAGTATAACAACTACTTATACAGCATTTTCATTGCATTAGGTATTACCTGTAGATGATATATTTTTTATTTTTTCATGTCAGACGGGTAATGTGTCAACGTCGTAACAAGATTTGTGGGAGGCACGTCTCACGCATGCCCATAAAAACCCAACTTTCATGCTTATGAGCTACAAAAGGATTAATGTGTAGATGATTGTAGATTTGATATAAGTACCATACCATTTTACATAAATGACTTGAGGATAGGTGAATTTTCATGTCTGTAGGGGGTCCTTAGTACCTATCTCCTTCAGGTACTAAGGGATGCTATAATAACACAATATTTGCAAATGAATTAGAGCCAACAATTAAAAACAGAGATCATTAAAATTAATGAGAGAGAGCAACCCAAACATATACAATTGACAAGAAAGATACACCTAAACCAATATTAATCTGAAAGTTGGGGGGGAGGGAAGAAAAAAAAAAAAGATAGATTATTCAAATTTCAAAAGATGTGGAACAGTAATAAATATTAATATTGGACAAAATGGAATTTATAGCAAAAAGAATAAATAGGGAAAAGCAGATACCCTATATCATAATAAAATGAATCATTCTCCAAGATGATGTAGCAATTATGACCTTGCATGAATCTAACATGGTTTCAAGTTATATAAAAGGCAAAATTTAATAGTTTTATATACACAATAAGAGGTTTTTAACATTCCTCTAACAGAACAAGATGGATCAAACTAAAATACCTGTAAAATGTTTAAAGAAAATATCTTATTAATTTAACTAATAGTTTTATGTAGAATCCTGCATTAATAAATAAAGATTATATATTTTTCATGCTAGAACATTTGCAAAATTGACCATATCATGAAATCTTTAACACTTTTCAAATAATTTATATCATGCTTAAAAAATAAATGACTGTGATTAAACAGGAAAAGGGGAGAGTTGGTAAAAAAGAAGTAAAACAAAAAAAAAAAAAAAGAGAGAGAGAAAAACTGCATGTTTGAATATTTTAAAATACCTTCCTAGCTAACTTTTGGGTGCCAGAAGAAATTATTATGAAAAGCCCAAACTGTCTTAAGCAAGATAAAGATGAACGGATCACAACTGTGTGATACAGTTAAAGTAAAATTAAAAAATGTAAATAGAATCTAAAATTCATTTATAAAAGAAGAAGATAAAAACTAAATGAGTTTGTAGTCCATTCTAAATGGAGGGAGAAAACAGGAAACAGAAGGAGCCTAAAAAGAGTATTAAAAAAAGGAAATAATAAAGATAAAATAGAAATCAATGAGTTAGAAAACAGTAGATAAGATCAATAAAGTTAAAATTTGAGTTCTTGAATGAAAGAAAAATCTCTAGCAAGGATAATCAAGAAAAAAAAAGGGACAAGGGCACAATATTAGGAACAATAAAGGGAATACAAACACACCACATCTCAATAGAGAATAAACAACTCATAAAAAAAATGGATAGGCTCGGTGCCTGTAGCTCAGCGGCTAGGGCGCCAGCCACATCCACCAGACCTGGCAGGTTCGAATCCAGCCTGGGCCTGCCAAACAACAACGACAACTACAACAGAAAAATAGCTGGGCGTTGTGGTGGGTGCCTGTAGTCCCAGCCACTTGGGAGGCTGAGACAAAAGAATCACTTAAGCCTAAGAGTTTGAGGTTGCTGTGAGCTGTGATGCCACAGCACTCTAC
>CAUYPK010003640.1:0-13992 GCA_963574355.1 Loris lydekkerianus
GAGCTGACACCCAGTTCTTCCGCCATCCCACGCACCGTTTGTGATGGGTCAGTCTCCACCAGGGTCCTCAAATCCTCGTCCTGGATTACTCTAGATCGACCACTTCGGGGCTCATCTTCGAGGCTAAAATTTCCAGAACGAAATTTCTCAAACCAACGTCGAACAGTGCGTTCATTAACACTATCATTGCCAAATGCCTGGTTAATTTTTCGGGCTGTTTTGGCAGCGCTTTGGTTCAATTTGAATTCGTAGAGAAAAATTGGCTGAAAATCACTTAATGACATTATATAGTAATAGGCTGAAAAGAATAAAAAAAATTAAAAGTAGAAAAAAATGAACAGCATCAATGTATAGAATACAAAATTCTCCATCGATCAGTATATACCACGACACAGTAGAATAAATATTTATTGAGATATGGAGCTACAAAAACACATGACATTAAAATGGACGAAACTCTGGAAACAACCTAAAAGGAAACATCAAGCCTAAAGGGGATTCTGACTAACCCAACCAAGGATTCTCACTGCAGACAGGCCAGGGTGATGAGACTTCACCTAGAAAAGGGTAAAGGATAAGAAACTCATCAGACAATGGAAACTGGTCAGACAGGAGGGAGTGTACTTTGCTCTGACTTTCCAGAGCTTGTGCTAAAACTGGATTTTACAAGAAAGTGCACAAATGAGCCTAGGAGAAGGTTTGGGAGCCTGGCAAAAGTTTGGTCAAGCAAAGAATCTTTATCATAACCTATTGAGAACTGTATTTCACATCTAAAGCAATAATAAAAATAGATAAGCAGGGGTGGTAAAAGACCCTCTTATTCAATGTATAAAACAACATTTCTGGGGATGGCGAATCTGTGGAGGCATCTTCCACATTAGTCCAGGCCACCTACAAACAGAATAACAAGTAACACTAATGGCTTGATAAATATTCACACATCCCTGGTGTGTGAATATAGGGATTCTACCTAGAAAATATGTTTTTATCCGTGTTTTTGATCCTGTAAAGAAAATAAGAATTAGAAATTTTTGCATACTGGTATATATAATAGGTAGTGAGCAAGTGTTTTGCCTCCCTTTTAGGACCACAACCTCAAAATCTTTCATATTTTTCTCTTATCAAAGTCCATTTTCTCACTCTGTCCAATCCCCTTTCCTTCCAGTTCCTGTCCCTTTCTTCACAGAGGTTTCCCCTGACTCCTAGAACTGGGTCAGGCTCATCTACCATGTGCTCCCCCAAACTCCTTGAATTTCCCCGCTATAAATCTCCTCTTTTTTAAATGTCAAAACTGTAACAATGCTATTATTTTTAATTATTGGTAACTTCCACAGGATTAAAGCTCACACCTCCTTGTTCACCATTGTAGTTTAGTGACTGACCACATATGGCACAGTAGTTAGTTGTGTGGGGGGAGGAGGATCCAAACTTGCTCTGAATGACCTCATCTTCTTTTGTGGGTTTAGATTGTCACCTATGTATTAGGTGCTTCCAGCTCTCTGCTTACTGCCCAGTTTTCTCTACCAAGTTTTAGACATTTCTATCCAAGTGGTAAGGACACGGACACCAGAGCCAGTCGATTTTTGACTCTGCCCCTAATCCATTCATTACATTCAATATATAAATTCCATTCAGTCAAGTCATCTTACTTTCTCTACGTTCTCGGTCTCTTCATCTTTAAGCAGGGGGTGGGGGTGGGGTGGGGTTGTGAGGTTTAACACAGTTGATGTAGGCAAAGTGCTGACCCAGGGCTTGTCAGAGTTACTGTTCAGTAAATGCCATGTACTGCATATCATCATTACTTCCACTAGTACTGCCCCTGCTGCGGTTTGAAGGCAGTTATTTTTCTACTGGACGTGTTTTCTCAGCTAGTCTTAGAAATAGGACACCTGGACTTTTAAAAAATATTCAAATTTAACATTTCTGATTCTGGATAAAGAAAACATCCTTCAAACATCTAACTGACCATTACATTTGCCACTACAAATTTAGAAAACACAACTGTTGACAATTTCTGAGGACAGGCGTGGACAAAAGTCAGAGAGATAAAAACAGTCACCCAACATCTTATTACCCAACAATAGCTGGTAATAGTTGAATCAGTTTCATCCTGGAATGTGTATGAATGCGTATATATACATAACTATATTTCCATATGTTATTTTATATCTTCTTTTTTTCTTAATGCTGTGGGAGATACGTATTTTATGTTATAAATTCTTTGCAAACTTTTTTTATTATTGTTAAATCATAGCTATGTACATTAATGCAATCATGGGGCACCATACTTTTTTTTTTTTTTTTTTTTTGAGACAGACTCTCAAGCTGTTGCCCTGGATAGAGTGCTGTGGTGTCACAGCTCACAGCAACCTCAAACTCTCGTGCCTAAGTGATTCTCTTGCCTCAGCCTCCCAAGTAGCTGGGACTACAGGCGCCTGCCACAACACCTGGCTGTTTTTTGTTGCAATTGTCATTGTTGTTTAGCAGGACCTGGCCTGGTTCGAATCTACCAGTCTCGATGTATTGGCTGGTACTGTAACCATTGTGCTATGTGTGCCGAGCCTCTATGCAATCTTTTTAAAGCCTTTGTGACAATTTTTACAATAGCTAAGTGCTAGAATAGGCACTCCTCTTTTTGGTTTTTATAAAAACAATTGGTCTCATCACATGATCCCATTTGTGTAAAACAGCATTGTGGCAGTGCATGTGTGTGATATGCTTTCTTAAAATTCATGCCTCAAGTCTATAAAACACACACTGTTGACAATTTCTGAGGACAGGCGTGGACAAAGTGGCTTCTGAGAAGCACAGTCGCTCCCGACTGCCTGTGTTTCTGTATTAGGCGTGCACATTAGTTTCATAATTTAAAATATTTTAAAATAGTAACACTGTGGTAAATACTATTGTGTATAAAACTCTTCCTAAATTTTAAATTATTGTCTTGGCATAAATTCCCAGAAATGTATTGCCAAACCAGAGAGTCTGAACATTTTGAATCTTTTTGATAAAAACTGGCAAATGGCTTTCTTAATGAATTATCATGAATATGTTTTTGAGGAAAATAGTAAACAATTGAACCCGAAAGAAATATTTAAACGAGTTTGGCTCATTAAACTTCCATTCTAAATATATACCCTTAACTCTTTCTAGTCTTTTCACTCACCAGGAAAACCAAAGTACATAATCATTACAATATAGGGCATTAATACATATAATAAGCCTTTCATTTAATACCATTTAAAAATACATATATATCTATATGTATATAGATATATATATGTATATATAGATATATATATATATGTATATGTGTGTATGTATAAGTATATATTTTTAGGCATATATATACCTCTATATACATAAATATATACCTATAAAATGTATGCTTGTGAAACCTTTATTATATAAGTATGCATTTAATCTGTTTGGCTTAAAAATTTCTTTCCAATTATAAAAGATTTGTGTAATATCTTTTAATATCAGGTTATTTTATTGATATATCAAATGTGAAATACAAATAAATGTCATCTATATTTTGGCAGAAAATATCTGTTTTCATAGTTAAGTTAATTGCTTACTTGAAAACTTCTAAAATGAAACTTAATCATGATTTTTAGATGTTGACAATTGACAAATTAATTAAGACAAATTTTATTCAGAGCATGAAATAATCCTTTTTTTCTGTTTTCATAAAAGGTAATTATCAATTATTCAAAGCACTTCATAGGTGTACTATTTTTGTTTTAATGTGATTAATAGGTCTGAGTACAGAAGTTTTAAAAATAGTTAAAATATAGTTTGGCTATAGACAGATCAGAGTTGAAATCCCAGCTTTGCTGCTTATTAGCTTTGTGACCTAGAATAAGTTATTTAACTTTGTTTAGATTCAGTATAATTCACTTACACTTTTGTATTTACAAAAGGAAAACAATTGCAATGGAACTTAAATAGATGCCCAACAAATGGTAGCTATTAATATGTCTAAGAAAATGACTTGTAATTTCATTACCTGAACTGTATGCTTATGCCTCTATTCTAGAGCCTATTTCATTTCCATTTGCATGTAAAAATTAATAAATATGCATATGACTTTCTCATTCTCATAATCTTGGCCATATCATATTATTTTATATACTAATATCGAGTATAAATATATTTCAATATGAAGATTTTTATTACCACGTAAATAGTGTGCATGTGTGTGATTACAATAGCCCTGACCACATTTATGTGTTCCACAAATATTCATTCAACATTTAATATATGCCCAGTATTATTGTAGAAGCCATGAATATGGAAATCAAAAAAGGTATAACAATTCTCATCTTCGTAAACTATATATTCAAATAGGAGGGAGCATTAAAAAGACAAATTAGTAAAAAATAGAGTATAGTCAAAAGTCATAGGTGCTAAAGAGAAAACTGGACAAGAAAGTGAAAATAAAAATTAGTGGGTGAGTTGCAATTTTAGAATAGGGATCAGAAAAGAAGTCCTGACTGAGATTCCATTTGAGTAATGCCCTGAAGAAAGAACAGGAGTCAGCCACCAAGGTCTCAAAGCTTTCCAGGCACAGCGCACAGCAAGTATGAAAGTACTGAGCCAGGGACGGGCCTGGAGAAGCCCTGGAAACTCCCTCCTGCAAGTACTGTGAGGACTGTTTACGTTCAGCACATGTAAAACACCAAGAATGTACCTGCTGCATAGAAACAGCTCAGTACATTTCAGTTATTACTGCTCACAATTCTCAGCATTAGTGATTTTACTTAAGAATCATTATCATATTTTTATATTTGTTTCAAAATATTTTGCTTTTATTCAGGTTTTTGGAATTATGTCTGCTCAGCCCTATTGCATTTAACCCACTATATAAATAATTTCTAGTTTTAATCATATGTACAGTAATGACATATCTGATAACTTCTATCCCCCCCCTTACTATATTTAAAGTTTTTGATTCTTCCTGTACCCAGCACAGGAATTATTTACAGATGATATGTGCTTATAAAGTTTTCTTCATTGACTGAAGGAATGAGCTTGTTATTTTTCAGTAACTATTTAGTTTTTACAGATTGGCCTAATTCACTACACCATAGTTAACTGTGTTTTCTCATGCAGATTATAGATTAGAATGCCCTCATTAGCTCATTCATTAATTTTTATGTTGTCTACAAGTATCATTATTTAATGTAATATAAATATGGTGAAAAGATGCTGTTCACAAAAGGAGAGCTGTATTAAGTCAGAAAACTTGTTAGTGATTGTCAGTTGAATTAAAATCTTCTATATTATACCATACTCCAAAAAATAAATTCATCTGGCCCTGAGAATCCATTTGCTAAAGGTTGATTTTGCATTAACGAGAAATTATAAATGTGTAGGCTGGATATGTGTAACATTTTGTATCAGTTTGTTCATTTATAGCTTCCAGAAGCAAAAGGAAACTCAGAAGGTCAGGGCTAGTGTTGTATTTAGAAACTACACTATTCACAGTATTATTTGGATGAAGTAAAGTGAACATTTGTTTGACGTCGCTGACATCTGCTTCACCCTACTAGGCCCTCTTAAATTAATACTAGCATCCAAATACACAAAGATGCATCTGTTTGACTCAAATGAAAATTGGCTAAGAATTATGACCTGAAAACTAGCTACCCCCTAAGGGTAGTTCTGTAAAATCACCAAGCTGTTTCCTTTCTATTTAAAGTGCTTGACATCAGAAAAGTCTTCATTCTCTGTAGCAGAAATCTAGAAAAGCAGTCTAAATAATTTCAAAAGAAAATATGCATTTTTTTTAAAGTTATAATTCTGAGTATGGTTAAGAGTGGTAACGTATAATTTTTTCTATGCCTAAAACTCCACATTGAAAAATTGAAGTGATGCCGTAAATTATTATTAATACTATATTGCTCTATGAATCAAACTGTGAGATTTAATTTTTTACCATTAGTCAAGGTCTCCAGTAATGCATTGTGTGAGAATGCAGTAAAAGAGCCACAGCACTAATAACTTGGAATCACAAAGACCTGAAAAAATATTATGGAAATACCAACCTGCTACAGAGCAGAACTCCTCGGATAAGCACACTGAGTGGAAAATGACTGTTAATCCACCTTTAAGAGATGGTGAGTCCCAGAGGATCCAAGAAATTTAAATCAAGACAGGAAATGTGATTGGAAAGCAAAGAGTAAAGAACAGTAAGTGGAGGTTAGAAAGGGCTAGAAATGCTCTAAAGGAGACACAAGAACCTCAGAAAGATTTTAGTCAAAAACTAGGAGAGCTTTAAGCCAAGACAGAAAAGAAGAGATCTAAAATTTGATTATCAGAGAGGGAAGAAGCTCTTCGCAAGACGTGGTTTTCAGCTCACCAATCTCCCATCTTGACAGACCATTCCCCACCGTCTCATTTGCACTTTCTTCTCTGGAGACTGCTCCCCCATATACTCCTATGGGCTCATCCCCACTCAACCCCGCCCTGTTGCCTGGCCACATACCCAGCAACTCCCTCACTCCCATGTGTCCCCCAGAACCTTCTCCTTTGCGGTAAGATCTCACACATCTTTATTCTTTCCCTTCAGTAAGTCTTCCACATCCTCCTGCAGATTTACAGCTGATTTCCTAAACATGACACTTCCTTTGAAATATTCTCATGTGGAGCCTCTGAGTCTTCCAGTCCACAAATTTTCCACTGATCGGGCCAACATGTTGACTTATCACCCTTGCTTTAACAATTTTTGGAACTCTTGGTTAGGAAGTACAAACAGCTGGTTGGATCTCCCCATTTTTATCACCTTCCAAACATCCCTCCATATTCTAAAGTTAACAATGATATTTCTGACTCAAAATTCTTCTTTCTCCTCATCCATTTTCTTACATGGCATCGATGTTGACGAGCCATTAAACCATCTTTGAAGTTACTTCACTTCTTCATGTCTGGTGACCTTTCTTTTCATTTCACCTCAGGTACTCACACATACATGATAAAATGGTGAGTTCATAATTACCTGAAAATTCTCACTTCCAAGATTGCAAACTGCAAATATTTGTATTAAAGAAATGTGCCACCAGTGACTGCCTGAGTGCTATGGCAGGGCACTGGAGGTTGGAATACCTTGCTTCATTTTTCATAGATAAGGCTCTTAGCCTCCAGTGTGTGTATTTTTTTTTGACATCCATCCAGAATTTACCTAACACTTACTCAGCATAGGACTGGATTATAATGACACAATCTAAATATATTAAATAAAATTGTAGGAAAAGTAATTTCTGTCAAGAAGTATGGAACCAAAAGGCTTATACCTATTTGACCATGCACATTTACTTCAGTACAACTCAAAAAACTACAGAAAGTTGGCTTTGGTAAATATCAGAGGAATCATAAGAAAGAAATGACCACTAGTGACTGCCATCGGGACTAGAAGTGTTTAGAATACCCACCTCCTCCCATGTTCAGGGGCCATGATAATACTCACGTTAGATGGATGAAGAGTCACCAACACATTGCCATTCTTTGGCTCTGTTTTCTCTGTGTATGTCCATTGTGCCCCAATGAGAAGAGACAGATGTCAAACCAGCTGGTCAGGACATCCAGCGAGCCCTGGAGAAGAAGGGGGACATCTTACTTTGCCATTTCTTAGTAGTGTGGGTTTTGCAAGTCACTTAACCTTGCCAAGCCACGATACTTCTCAGCTGTAAAAAGACAACACCATCCTCCTTTTATTTGTTATGTGACCATCCCATGAGATACCATCTTGGAAAATCCTCTGTCATTTGCAAAGGTGTATAACATGGGTCTATGCATATGTGTCTTGACACATTCCAAGTCAGAGAACATACTGAGATTCTTCGGCAAGACAGCACCGTCACTTCACAGAAAATATATTTACACCACATTTAAGGTGGGCTTCTTACTCCTACATAAATCAGTAACCGTAACCATTCTGTATGAAAGTTTATTGAAATTCTATTGACAAAGCCTACATAGTCTGGACTTTTCCCCTAACTCATGGAGAGGAACCTAATTGAGATCTACATCCTGACCATGTTCCACCCTTCTATGTCACCCATTATTTACCTCAGCTGGCTAAATTTTGCCATCTTTCAGACCTGAATCTCTTGATTTCTTCTCTTTATTCAGTTTGCCATCCCTCTGAAATTGCCATTCTGCTTTCCCATCAGCTGTCACCATTTTCTCACCACACATTCAATTCCTTCCACTGTCAATAATCAATGTCATCCTTTCTAAAACCTCTAAAACCCCTCTGCAAAAATAGCAGTGACTTCCTAATTGTCTCTCTCAATACTCTCTTTCTAGCTCACAGGCTGTCTGAAATGGCTACAGGCTTTGATACTTCTTAAATCTTCTCTTCTCTTGGCATTTACAATAATGAATAAAACTTAGCTGACATTCACATAAAAAAAAATGAAAGTAAAATCTCTTGAAATTGTCTTAAAATATTAGTGAACCCTTTCAAGTAATAACTAAATTCCAGCTCCATTTTTCACATCAAATTTGAAACTAGACATGCAATTCTCCTTTATAATTGCTCTCACAGCCCTCAGAATCATCCAGGGTCCTGCTAAAATGTCAGTTTTGTCCACAACACTTTTCCTGTCCCTATTAATCACTCTCTCGTCTACATCCCCCCATTTTTACTTTTATCACAACATGCCTCATACTCAGAATTGTAGTGTTTTAATTATGTGTAAATCTGCCCTCTCAGGCTTCACAGAGATCATGCAGACACAAGTCTTCCTCACTGTAGATAGCCAATAATGAATTTTTGAAGAAAGAACAAATGTCAGACTGCCTTAACCCATTCCATGTTATTCTTTTAAAACATTCTGTTATGCAAAAAATACTAAAGTCCTCATAAGGAAATGAAGATATGAGTCTTAAGACTATTCCTTGGTCTCACAAATATTAAGCAACTCAACTTTGGATATTTGATAAACACTGGGTCTGTGGAGTTTGGAGACAAGAGTTTTAATATAAACATTTTGATGAAACAATGCAAGTGCTCTAACAATTTTTATTATTTCACAACTGAATGAAAGCTAAGAATTATTTTGGTAAGTGTGAGAAACAGTTCTGATAAGAAATGGACTTGTTCGCTGACTCGTAAGTCTTAAAGCAATATCCAGGCACTGAGGTCACAGTATCCACATTGATGGTTGATCATTCCAACTCTGTGAAAAAGAGTTTGTGGACTACATCAAGTTTAAGAATCCAGATAATAAATCTAGTGCGAAAAGCAAAAGTAGCAAATGACTGTCACATTCACTTGAGACTTCAGGAATCTGGTCTATTGAATTCATTTTGTACCTAAGTGCTTTCACTGGAAGTCAAGGTGGATTTCTGCCATGCCAGAAATAAATTATCATCCATATTTTAATTTACTGTCATAGGAAGGTACAGTGGCAGATAGTGCAGAATATTAGTTAATTTGTTATTTCAGAAAGAAACACGGGTGGGAACAGAAAATTTTGATCAAAGAGTACAAAATTTTAAAATTTCAGTTAGATAAGAAGAATAAGTTCAAGAAATATATTAGATAACATGGTGATGATAATTGATAACAATGGATTGTACTCTTGAAAATTGCTAAGAGAATAGATTTTATGTGCTCTCACCACAAGAAAAGATAAATATGTGAGGTAATGCATATGTTAATTAGCTCAATTTATTCATTCCACGATGCATATGTATTTCAGAACAGCATGTGCATGGTAAATATATACAATTCTTATTTGTCAATTTTGAAAAATACAGAATAGAAAAGCATATTTGAAAACATAATTCTTGCTTTTATGTTCTATTTAGAAATTGCTGGCTTCTGCCTATATTTGATCTATGCTTATTATAAAAGTTTACAGGATATTTTTTGTAACTGTACTTTCAAAGCTCTTAATTATAGCACTCTTGTACATATGCTGAGAAAAGCAATTAGTCAAATGTTTTCAGGTTCATTTTCAACTTTACCAAACACTTTCATAAAGTACTATATGGATCTTTTTTTCTCCTCCTTCAAAGATATTATAGAAATCACTTTGAATCCCAAATGGATGTTTGTTCTATTCTGTTAAATTAGATATCTCTGCTGACAACCAATCAATGCACTAAATTAGCACATGTGCAAGCTTAACTGATTTATGTTCATGTTTAACAGACCAACACACACAACAGCTTGTCACTGTAGCATTTAATAAACCATATTTATCCACAGTGTCTGAGAAAAACAGAAGAGACTCTGATGTGTGTTGTATTCTTTTTATAAGTACATGAAAATAAATATGGAAAAGTAAATGTGGGTTCTATTTCTATTCACAGGAGGGAAATATACTCACAAAATAACTTGTACTGAGGTTCTGTGAAGAGAAAAGCATTTTGCTTTTCTGTTCCAAAATAGACCTGTTGATAAAGCAAAATTATGCTTAAAAGTTAATTAGTAATAGGCTAGCATTATGAAATGTTATGTTAAATTATAATAAATTTTTATCTCATTAGGAATAAGTTCCAAAGGCTTTTATTCTCAAGTTTTCTAAGTTTATGTTAATTCATTTATCTTAAGATGTTTTTGTCAGCTGGTTATTAAAAGATAACGCTTAGTAATTGCCCACTTAGAGAATCCTGTTTAACTGAGATGATAAGACATGATCAGTTAAAAGCAAATACTGTACTTTGATATTAGGCAAAGTGGAGTTTGAGTCCCAGTTCTGCTTACTAAATGACTGGGGGGAAATTCCTAAGCCTTTCTGAAGCTTAATTCCCTCACTTGCACATTGTTAATCTTAACAATTCTTGTTTGCAGGGGTGTTAGGAAAATTTCATGAGAAGGTAAGTGAAGTGCTAAGTAGGGTCCCCCTCCTGTAAATATTAGCTAGAACTTTTCTTGCCTTGTCAACATCTGTTACTATTATAATTGCAATTTATGATTATTGCAACACTAATGAAGAAATACTGCTGTTGCAAAAAGTGTTTGAGAAATCTACTTGCAAGAAATTATAAAAATAATTATTTTGTAATGTGGATTTCAGTGAAGGAAGTACTTAAAGCATTTGAAATGAGTTCAGATTTTTTGTTTGTTTGTTTGTTTGTTTGTTTGTATAGTAGTCTTTTATTTTGCCATTTTGCCATAGATTCATAGGAAAAAGTTTCCAGCAGCCCAGGGAGGAGCCTTTCCATTGACTGTGACAAAGCTTGTTATGCCTATTATGCCATGAATTCATGGGGAATCGGTTAAGTAGCATCATCTTATGCTCCTGTTCCATTGGTTCTCTTGGTTCTCCTGTGTGCTACACTGCACACCTATTTTGGAAATGAGTTCCAGGAGCTGACACTCCTTAACACTGGCTCTCACAGAGTGAGCTTCTCTGGGTGGAGCAGGCTGGAGCTTCATTTGAACCCAGGTACCTTTCTCTTTGGCTTCTCCTTCACACATTTTAGGAAGCTGTCTCAGCTCTTAGAGTGCTTAATGTGCTCAATACAAACTTTAATCCTCTTGGCAAGGATCTTGCCCTTAACTTGTGTGTTGTCAACAATGCCAACAGGATGCTGGGTAACTCTGTAGACTTCCAGCTTAGCCATGGTGACATTTGTGGGGCATGCCCTTTGAACAGTACCATTCCCTTTCTTGTACAATATCACCTTTCTTGTAGATTCGCATATATGTGGCCAAAGGATCAACTCCATATTTTCTAAAAGGCCTAGAGAACCTGTATCAGGTGCCTCTCCTCTTTCCCTTTGCATTCATCACTTTGGTGAGTTACTAGAAGATGATGTCTCTTGACAAAAGGCTGAGTTCAGTATATTTGGTCAAATAAAAACAATTTGACAGCTAAGACAGGGTTAGACCTTGTCAAAATTTTTTACTGTAATGTAAGTAGTTTTATGAATTAAGATACTTACTATGTTTAAGAAGGAAGAAGTATTCATTCTCTTAAAGTTACTTGAAGAATGAAATTTTAGGTAGGATATAGGTGCAAAGTATTTATCATTCAAGAACCACTCTGCACATAGATTCCTCATAATAATCTCGTATATATTATGATCTGTATTTTGCAAACAAAAACCTAAGGTTCAAAGTAACCAAGTAGTTTTCCCAAAAGCCACAAAGCAGGTGAGTTAAAGAAGCCAGAATTAAAACCCAGGTTTTGTAAACCAGGAACCTTTCACTGTGCTGTCTATAGTAGTATGTGAGTCTGAAGATGGAAACTCTGGGTGTGAAAAGGATAGTCTTGGAATATGAAAAGTTAAAGAGCTAGAGAAAGCTTTTGTTCTTTATCCATTTCTTTTCCTTAAAATTGACTATAATTTATGATATTAAGTTCAAGACAATACATGAGATTCAATTTTCTTTATTTAGACATTGTCTATCTTCTGAATGGGAACTCCAAAATATGCATTTAGATATGCATTCTAAAATATTCATGTCTCTTAAAACGTTCAATTCTCTTTCCAAGTGTATTGACATTAGGAGTGACTTTAGGATAAAGCAGATTTTTCCTGGACTTTCCTAGATAGGCAAGTGGAGAGATTTCCACATGTAAGCCATCCTATATGTAGTTGCATTGCTGTATATATAAATAAAATCTGTCATAACTCTGAATGGATTTCTAATACTCTTTCATTACATTCCTGAGCAGCTTTAATCTCACTGTGAAGAATTCACTCTGGAACATTTCGGAGGACTCAATTAATTGACAGATTTTAAAATCACCTTAGAGAAAGTCTGGGGAGATAAGACTCCATGCATCTCTGACTGGTGGGATCTGCCTATAATCATACCTTTGAGGATACAGGGAATCAGCAAGGGACTTCTGGATCCCAAGAGGACAAAAACAGTGAAAAACTGGCAAGTGGTTCTGTGTGTTCGATCAATGTAATCCCGCTGGCAACCGTAAGTACGAGCAGCAGTGAGACTACAAACAGGAAAGGCCTTACCTGTGAACTGTTTTGGTTTTTTTGGACTTGGCACTCAGTTGAACTGCCTTGGGGAGAGCTTGAGCAGGAGTGTGGAGAACTTTGGGCATTGTCTGGGACCCCAGACTGAGCCACTGAGCTGGGTGCAGGAATCCATTCTGAGAGAACTGCCCCAGCAAGCTCCATCCTCAGGGTCCCAGAGCAAGCATCAGACGGGACCTAGTAAACTAGTGACTGAGCAGCCTAAAGGCGGGGACGGAGCTGTGTTACAGCCTTAATCCTTAGGGGCAGAGTGAGCTGGTTTTGGCACACTGGAGCCTCAGGCTGTTGCCCTGGGTAGAGTACTGTGATGTCACAGCTCATAGCAACCACAAACTCCTGGGCTTGGCGATACACGACCTGCAGTCCAACCCACCTGGCCTTCACATGCCCTGACTAGGAACTGCAGAAGCCACGCAACCCTGCATCCTCCCTCTTGGGTCCTCCCAGCCTCCACAATAGACCACTAGTCTGGCCAGGGTCTCTGGTAGCCGTGTGCCCTCTAGAGCCCTCCCTGCCTCTGTGCAGAGCCCTTCTCCTGGCCAAAGACTGCTAGACCCTTGGGCTCTCTGTGGCAAAGTCACTGGGTGCCAGGCACTCCCAAAACCATGTGCACCACCTCCCACCCTGATGATGGATCTGGGTGTGACACACACCGGAGCTGCTTCCATAACCAGAACTCCCTAGCTACAGCAGCCCCAGAGGAACTGCTCAGGGTCACTACCTCCAAAGATCCAGTAAAAATAGAGTGACCCAACTGGGGTCTATTCTTGGAGAGACACCTCCCCAACTCTGAGGACAGCCGGAGGCAACGGTGAAAAGCAATCATGAGGTGAAATCAATAGAAAAACTCTGGCAATATGAATAATCAGAGTAGATCAACTCCCCCAAGGATCAATGGGGCAGACACAGCACAAGATCCCATGCACAAACAAATAGCTGAGATGTCAGAAATCGAATTCAGAATATGGATAGCAAATAAGATTGAATTAGAACTCCAAGCAGTAACCCAAAATATAACTCAAGAATTCAACA
>CAUYPK010003644.1:0-34950 GCA_963574355.1 Loris lydekkerianus
CTTGAGATGTCCCATTAAGTTGTTAACTTCCTGTCTTTCCATTCTCTTGAGGAATGCTTGCAGTGCTATAAATTTCCCTCTTAGGACTGCGTGTGCAGTATCCCAGAGGTTCTGATAATTCATGTCTTCATTGTCGTTTTGTTCCAAAAATTTGATAATTTCCTTCTTAATCTCCTCTCTGACCTAGCATCAACATCAGGTTATTTAACTTCCATGTTTTTGTATGAGTATTCAGATTCCTGTTGTTACTGAGTTCAACTTTTATTCCATGGTGGTCCGAGAAGATGCAAGGAATAATTTCTATTCCTTTAAATTTACTGAGTTTAGACTTGTGACCTAAGATGTGATCAATTTTGGAGTATGTTCCGTGGGCTGATGAGAAATATGTGTATTCAGTTTTGTTGGGATGAAATGTTCTATAGATGTCTGCTAAATCCAAATGTTGGATGGTTAGGTTTAAATCTAAAATTTCTTTGCTCAGCTTCTTTTGGAGGATCTATCCAACACTGCCAAAGGAGTGTTGAAATCTCCAACTATTATGGTGCTGGAGGAAATCAAGTTGCTCATGTCTGTTAGAGTTTCTCTTATAAATTGAGGTTCATTATGGTTGGGTGCATAAATACTAATAATTGAAATCTCATCATATTGAGTATTACCCTTAACAAATATGAAGTGACTGTTCTTATCCTTCCTTACTTTTGTTGGTTTAAAGCCTATAAATAAAATTGCAACACCTGCTTTTTTCTGATTACCATTTGCCTTAAATATGGATGACCATTCTTTCACCGTGAGGCTATATTTGTCTTTTAAGGTAAGATGTGACTCTTGTCTGCACCAAATATCTGGCCTGAGTTTTTGTATCCAGTCAGCTAACCTGTGCTTCTTTAGAGGACAGTTTAAGCCATTTACATTAATGGAGAATATTGATAAGTCTGGTAAAATTTTGGGTATCAAGTTTTTCGAAAGTCTAGTGGATAATTTTAATTCTTTCGCCACTGTGGAAGTTGGAGTTTGATCAAAAGTTTCTGAGTGAGTTTACTTTTGTGGTAGAGGATTGGGCTGGTCATTATGTAGGATAGGTCTGAGAATATCCTGAAGAGCTGGTTTGGTTATGGCAAATTTCTTCAACATATGTCATTAAAGTATTTAATTTCTTCATCATAAATGAAACTCAGTTTAGTTGGATACAGGATCTGGGGTTGAAAGTTATTTTGCTTTAGGAGATTAAAAATCGATGACCACCCTCTCTGGCTTGCAATGTTTTAGCAGAGAGATCTGCAGTCATTCTAATATTCTTCCCTTTGTAGGTAATGGATTTCTCACATCTGTGTGCTTTCATAATTTTCTCCTTCATATTAACTTTAGTGAAGTTTATTATGTTATGCCTGGGGGATGTCTTATTCGGGTTGATTCGTGCTGGGGTTCTGAAACTGTGTGCTATCTGAATTTCAGAATCTCTTGGCATATCTGGAAAATTCTCTTTCGTAATTTCATGGAGATGGGCCTCTGTGCCTTGCAAAGCCACTTCCTCACTTTCAGGGATTCCAGTGAGGCAGATATTAGCCTTCTTCGAAATATCCCAGAGCTCTCTGAGAGAATGATCCATTTTTGCTCTCCATTTATCTTCCTCTTGAGAGTTTGGGAGTGTTCAATGGCTTTGTCTTTAGTGTCATAAATCCTTTCTTCTGCTTGCTCTGCTCTGTTACTGACGGATTCTACTGTATTTTTCAGATCTTTGAGGGCTGCAAATTTTTGCTTCAGGGCATCAAAATCTTTGGTGGTTTTGTCTTTAAATTCATTACATTTTGTGACAAGTTTTGAATTTCTCCTCGAATTTCTAATTCTGACTTTTGAATTGCTCCTCGAATTTTTAATTTTGAATTTTCCTCCATTCTATTAATCTTATTTGCATTCCAAATTCTAAATTCAATTTCCGACGTCTCAGCCACCTATTTATGAATGGGATCTTCAGTTACAACTGCCATATTTTTCCTTGGGAGGGGGTTGATCTATTCTGGTTATTCATGTTACCAGAGTTTTTCCGGTGATTCTGCCCCATGATTATTTTACACCATTTGATTTTTTCCCCTGGAGCTCTGTTGAGGACCCCGTACAGTGTTATGGCCTGAGAAACTGGGGACCTGTTTGGTGTGGTGGAGCTAAGTGGTTCTGTCTTGTTTTCAGCTGGTCTCTGGTCAGCCCTAGTGAAACAGTTACTCTGGGTTGAAGTCTCAGCTGTGGAGAAATACCAGCAATTAAGTCACCCTGCCCCCCACAGGCAACAATTGGAAAAGGAAAATCAAACCTTCCTACAACCACACATCCAGGGTACCACTTCAATTGTCCTCGGGCGATTGGCTCAGTTCAAATGGTCCAAATCATTTGTCTCAGTCAGCACCTGTCTCAGGTGGGAGAGTTTAAAAGGTCTCTGGCAACTGCATCGCAGGGGTCTGGTGACAACCCAAATATGACTTGCTCTTGTGGTCCGCGAAGTTAGGAGGACCCGCCAGCAAATAGATTAGTCTGGGAAGGTTGATGCCTCTTTCCCAACCTTGCACCTCAGTCACACCCAGTCACTGATCGTCCCGCAGGACTGTGAGCCAGTTGCCTCTATTGAACAGATACTCCAGGGGTTTTCACCTGCCTGAATCACAAGGAAATCTATTTCTGCTCAGCCAGGCCACTGCACTCTGCCTCTATCTAGCAGCAGGAGGTGAGGCCTGACAACCTTGGGCGCTTGATGGAGGCTGGGGGGGTGTTCACTCAGTTCCAGCCCCACTCCTGATTGATGTTACTGACAGAACAGAGTAGAACAACTTTGCAGGAATTTGTTTCTGTCCCTGCTAAATTCCCCTGCAGAAGAGAAGCTGTTTTGAGTTCCCAGAGCCTGCGCCTCAGACCCTGTCTTTGCTCCTACAGGTTTGTATTCGGTTAGCTGTCAGTTCTAGCCTCTTGGCTTCCTTTGTCTATAGGCTGGCGATCCCTTGAAGGCCGGGTGCATCCTAGGCTTGGTAAAGCAGTCCTCTGGGTCAGTCCTGCCCTGGGAATTTCCAGGCTTTGCGCATGCATTTTCTAGTGGCACTCCACCCAGGCTGGTACTGCCTCAGGCAAACCCTTTACTCATGGGGCCTGCGTTTCCATTCCAGATATGTTCTGAGGTGGTTGCCACCGGAGAAGATGCCCAGTCTCCTCTGGTTGCCCAGGGAGACAGGGTGTGTGGCTTCAGAATATCCAGGAGTGAGCCCTATCGTTGCCAAAAAATGGCTGCTCCTCTTCACCTCGGGGCACCGCCGCTCCGGTGTGGTTCTATCTCAGCTGACTGTCCTCTTCTCAAGTACCACAGAATCAGCCCTGACCATCTGCAGTCTAGGCCCTGTCCACAGTCCTCGAGAAATCACCCAAGAATCTGGAGTCCTGGGGGAAAGGCCTCCAGACCTCAGAGTGAGAGTGGAGGGGAGTGCTGAGAGCTCAGAATTGCAGGTAGAGAATATATACAGTTTTATGCCTGGCAGGAGAACCCCGTGGCACTCTAGAAGGGGAGGTAGGTTCAGTTTTTAGAGGCTCTCTCCTGTGGAGTGTAGTGGGAGGACCTTTGAACTCTGCTCGTTTGTTTGTGGGTCTGTTCTCACAGGGGAGGGGACTCCAGTCCGCTTAGTGATGGATTTGTACCTTTTGTTTGTATCCTTGGGGTTGCAACTTGGCTCAGCGGGGTTGATGTGCGTTCTTCAACCTTCTCTCTTGGTGCAGCTCTAATCCACCAGGTTACTTGCTAAATTACTATCCTTTAACTCTCCTTCTGGACGGGAGCCTCTGTGGAAAGCTGGCTTCAGTCAGCCATCTTGTCTCTGCCCCCTTTTTATTGTTTATTCAGACATTATTAGAAGTCTTCTGTCTTACTTATTTTTATTTTCCTACTTTGGGGATTTTCACACAGGTATTTTTAAATATATAGTTTTTTTTTTTTTTTTTTTTTTGCTGATGTATTTAATCTTTAAACAGTGCAGTGATAAAAGGAGTGTGCATTCAAGCAAGCGGAGTTCAAGAATGAAATATGAATTAAATAACTGATAATTTTTATTACAGATTAAAGCCAAAACTGAATTATTGCTATCAGCAGAAGCAGCAAAAACTGCTCAAAGAGCTGATCTTCAGAATCACTTGGACACAGCTCAAAATGCATTACAAGATAAGCAGCAGGTAGGAAACCTGATCAGATTTCATACCATAACCTAATACTTTGGTGGATAATTTGCAAATGTATGAAAATGATATCTAGTTTTCTATAATCTTGTGACACAGTTGCTTTTCCCCCTTAAATTCTTCATGAATTCAGAACCAGGTGAGTAGTAGCTGCAGAGGTCAGACAGATGGAGGTAAAGTAGAGTATCATCTTTGGTTCTGATAAGCTGGTGTGTAGAGGTGTTTGGGCTTCCTCACATTGCACTTGCCCCCCACCTAGACCTGGGAGTGGAGCTGAATCACTGCTCCTACTTGCTGAATTGTTGCCTCCCTAAAGTAACAATGATAAGGAAAGCGAGACACATCCCTATATTTGATTTTGATAGGTAGGCTGGCTGGGCTATGACCCAAATGTACTTGGGGTATGCACCTGGAAGCAGGAAAAAAACACTTGTTTTCCATCTCTCTTATAAGAGTTACTCCTTTTCTTGGGGATAAGAGGAAGCAACAGACTGGAAGGAATACAGAGACTTCCTACTTTAGCATAAAGGTCAAAATGCCTGTAGATGTTTCTTACCTTTACCAGATAGGAATTTTTTGAAACTTACTTGTTATTCAAGGATTAATACTAGTTATCAGTCCATTTTTTAAAAACAATGAAGTATATCAAGTTAAAAAAAACCCAAAAACTTATTTATATTTACGCTTTATCCCAGTCCCATTTTCCTTTAGATGGAATGTTTGCTTTTCAATTTGAGTGTATCCTTCCAGACCTCTGTAAGCATTGAACAAACATACATATACACCCAGTTATATATGTATGTACACACACAGATATTTTTCTTTTATGCATATAGTATCACACTGTATATGTATTCCTGCAACTTGTTTTTTACTTACAGTGTTGCTAAACACATCTGGAAAGTATTTTCAAAGCCCAACATCAGAATCAGAAATTATGATGAGAAAATATTTGTAAGAATAACGATATAAAAATGTAAAATGTATCTGTCAAAATATTAACACATTCTAAAGTAAATAGCAAAAGGATAAAACATTTTCTGGAATATGTCTGATGAAGGGTTAATATTCTTGTTATTTAAAACACTTTTACATAAGGAATAAGTGAACACACAAAAAAGATCAAAACTATATTAGGAAATGTTCAAGTTTATTATTAATAATAATTACAAATTAAACAATAATGGGATACATTTTCCTTTATAGAAAAAAAGTGTGTTTTTTTGTGTGTGTATGTTTAGCAGGATTGCAGAAGGTATGGAATAAAAAGCCACTTTAAACATTATTAGTGGTGATAAACATTAATTCTCTCTTGTGGGTGGGGGTGGAGAAGGGAGTTATTTGGCAATGTATTTTAAGAACTTTAGAATTTTTCGTGTTTTTTAGGTCACTTAAGTCTTTAATCCTAGGGAATAATCGTAGCTTTAAAGATTTTGTTTGCATCTCTGTTAATAAATGCAGGTAATTTAATAGCAGTCTAAGAATTTAAAGCAAGAGATGTGTCTTAAAAATAGGCTGTCTCAATAAAGTAGAAATTTATTTACTTGTGCATGATATTTTTAAGATAATAGAAAGTTTCATGATGCATTGTTATATAAAAACAAAAGAGGTTAAAATTAAATAGTATGTAAAGTGAGATCCTGATTTTATTTTGAAACACAAAGGAAAAATAGGCACTAATGCACAAAGACTGAAAGGAAGGTTATCGAAACATTAACAGCGTTTAGTTAGAAGTAGTGGATTTACAAGTATTCTTTGTTCTTTCTGTGAAAATGGATATTCAGATGAATTGAACAAGTATCATAGATGTAGTCACTAATTTTTTTTTAAGATTAATTTTAAAAATTATTTTGAACATGGAAAACATTTAATTATGTTATAAAAGTATTATTAACATAGTTAATAGTCTCTTTTATCTTTTGGTTCCTAAACTAATTCTTCCTAGAAAAACATTAAAAACTTATTAAATGGTTATGCATATAAACTTAGTATTTCAAACAATGCAAAGTCAGGTCCTTTATATTGGTAGGTAAATACAGCCTCTGATATATCATTAGACATATCTGAAATCTTACTCCAAATGCTTTCTCAAATAAAGTTAAGAGTTTTCAGTTTTGCTTTCACTGAACATGTGGGTATCATGATATAATACACCTTACCAAAGTTTTCTTCAATTGTATTTTTCTATAGGAGTTAAATAAGATTACTACTCAGTTGGATCAGGTCACTACAAAGTTACAAGACAAGCAAGAACATTGCAGTCAACTAGAAAGTCATCTTAAGGAATATAAAGAGAAACATTTGTCTTTAGAACAGAAAACTGAAAAGCTAGAAGGTCAAATTAAGGTTCGTATAAAAGAAGTCAAATGTTTTCTGTTGTTGTAGTGTGGAATCTGATGACCTACATGGAATCAAAGATTTTTAATTAACAAAGAAAGGTAAAGTTATATAACATTTGAAAAAATTACTTGTAATTTTTCATGTCTTCATTTTAAATTCTGTCTTTATTTAATTTCTTCATTGGTGGATAGCTATTATAAAGGACGTTTAAATATATACTGATTTCATTGTAATGTGTGGCTATTTCCAAAAGTCAGCCAACCACAGATTTAAGCTATAATTATAAGGAAGTTAACAAGTTGTTGTGAAATCTCTTCTATTCCATCATTTTTCCATCTGCTTATTCTAATATCATATTTCAGATATGGTAGACTTTTTTCTTTTTAAAACGTCATATTTTTTACCCATGGATTTTGCTTCTACTTTAATAATAGACATATTGAGGCCATGGAAAATTGTATTTTACTTTGACACAACTCCAAGGAAAAGTTTTGATTTACTAGAGATGAAATGATTAGACATATCAGAGAATGATTTGAATTGAATTTTTTCTCCTTTATATTAGAACTACTATTAGTTAAACAAAAATTCTCAAGTTACTATATATTTCCACAGTCAAGTGAAGCATGTGTGTATAATTGTAGAATCATGAGATGTGTATATGCAGGTATGTACATGTGTACATACTGACATAATATGAGAGAATAATTACCTTTACAGTTCTGTGTCTGGGTCTTTTTTTCTTTTGTGGTTAACCATAGTAGTAATGGCAAATATTTTTAAGTATTAGTAAAAAAAGAACAGAAATACTGTTTCACTGAGAAGTGTCCATTGAGAGCTGTATTTGAGTACCTTTTAGAAGTAGTTGTTTAGATCTTGTAGTGTCTATTGTAATTATCAGCTCTTTAACATTTTGTAATTATTATTTTAGAAATTATTTTGTATGTTTTATATAGACATGGTTATAAAATTAATTTAGTTATATAAAATGTCTTTTCTGTCATTAATATCTTCACTGCAGGTGTTGGGTAAGAGCTACAAGTGTGCAAAATCCATGCAACTATGTAAGAAAAAATGCAGTGTGTGTAGATTTTCAAACTTACATTTAATGGTTTGATTTTGTCAGTTTATAAGCGTATACATAATTATATGTATATGTATGAGATCATATACATACAAGTGAAGTAAAGCAGTGTTATCTAGACAAGAGATTAAAGTAGCAAAATCAAGAATTTAATTGCCTTTATATTCAGGGGCAACAGGTGTTAATGAGAAGGACAACATGACAACTTCATTTTAATTTTAAAATCAATTAGTTTTAACATCAATTTTGTTAACTTTTAATATAAAGGATACTATATTTCATATGGGTATGTGGGTGAACCTGTTACTTTTTTTCAAGCTTGAGTTAGTAACTTTTATTCTAGTAATCAATATTTATGTTTAAGTTTATTCTTTTATTCAGAAGTAATTTCAGAAGTAAATACCTACTCTCTCCCTATTAGATATAAAGCCTCATCTTAGGTCCTCTGAAAGATTCTAAGATTAATAACTCCTTATTCAATAATGGTTTCAGAATATGTTTTTTATTATAACACATATTTTTAATTATTTACTTGTGTTACGTCAATGTCAATTTGAATGTAAACAAAAAATATTACAATACTTAATAACAGATTGGTAATTATTAATGCTGGTAATAACACTGCTGAACTATATTTCATTTTTTTTTTTGAACTATATTTCTTTTGTAGAAATTAGAAGCTGATGCTATTGAAGTTAAAGCAAGCAAGGAGCAAGCATTGCAGGATCTGCAACAGCAAAGACAGCTGACCACAGGAGTAGAGCTTAGAGCCACAGAGTTGAGTAATCAACTTGAAATGGAAAAAGAAATGTAAGCTAAAATACTTCACTTATAAATTAAGGGGGGGGAAATTATAAACTAAGTATTAAAATTTCCTTACAATTTTAATTTTGCTATCAACAGTGGTTAAAGATTTATTAAATGTTTATTTTACATTGATTTTATAAACTACTGATATTAATGTAAAGGAAAAATAAACCTTATAATATGGTTAAAGTTAACTTCACAAGAAAGGATTGAAAACTGAGTTTTAAAAAATTGGGGTCATCTGGTGTCTTTTCAACAATAACATGGTACACATTTCTCTGGGGTGAAACAATTAGTTTGACTTCACAAATTTAAATAAATTAATGTAAAATTAAAAAATATAGGGATGTAGGGATGTTTCCATATATTACCCAACAGCAGTCAGGCTTCTGTGTTGAAGCACCCTATCCAGTAAGGAATTCTTTCTTACAAGAAATCATCTTTTTCATTTTGACAAATGATCTATGTTTATGAGCATCAGGTAAACACCAGTGTCAGCTTACCTTTTTAAAAAAATTATTGAAGTAAAATTTATACAGTTAAATGCATAGATTTTATCTCTGTATGCAGTATGAGTTTTCATAATTGTATATCTGTATAATTATGCCTCCCCCACATTTTCATACTGAATATTGTTATCACAGAGTTTCCTTAAGTATCTTTCTAGTCAATACATTACCCTTTTCTGTTGACAGCCACACTCCCTGTAGCTTTATAGCATCAAGTATGAGTCCCCTAACTTTTTCAAAATTGCCTTAACTTTTTTTTTTTTTCTTTTGGATGAGACAGAGTCTCACTATGTCGCCCTCAGTAGAATGCTGTGGCATCACAGCTCACAGCAACCTCAACCTCCTGGGCTTAAGCGATTCTCTTGCCTCAGCCTCCCAAGTAGCTGGGACTACAGGCGTCCGCCACAACACCTGGCTATTTTTTATTGCAGTTATCATTGTTTAGCAGGCCTAGGCCGGGTTCTAACCTGCCAACCTTGGTGTATGGGGCTGGTGCTGTAACCACTATGCTACAGGCACCGAGCCTCTGTATACATTTTATTATTAACTTACCCATTTCTACAAATAAAATTGTTAGGTTTTGATTGGAATTGCATTGAAACTGTAAAGCAATTTGTAGAGAAATGACATCTTAACAGTACTGAATCTTTAATTCCTAAATGTGGTACATCTCTTCATCTACTTAGGTCTTTTTCCTTTTTAGAAGTGGGATCTTGATATGTTGCCCAGGTAGGTCTTGAACTTTTGGCCTCAAGTGATTCTCCCACCCCAGCTTCCTATGTAGGTGGAATTCCAGGCATGAGCCACTGCACCTGGCAACTTAGGTCTTCTTAAATTTCTCTGAACAGTATTTTGTTGCTTTAAACATAAAGGTCTTATACATCTTTTGTCAAATTTATTCCTGAGTATTTTATAGTTTTCAATGCTATTGTAAATGGGAATTTTTTTAAACTTAATTTTCCACATGCTTATGGCTGATATAAAAATGTTATCTATATTTCATATATAAACACACATGAATTGACACACATATAGGTATATATGTGTGTATATATATATATATATATATATATATATATATATATATATATATATAAAAAAAATAGAGAGAGAGAGAGAGAGATATTTCTGTTCTTTGACCTTGCTAAATTCACTTTTAGTTTTAGTAGTAATTTTGTAGAATTCTTAAGATTTTCTAAATAGACAATCATGTTTCTGTGAATAGAGACAAATTTGTTTCTTCCTTTGAATCTGTTAGGCCTCTTATGTCTTTTTCTTGATGTACTATTGGCTGGAACTTCCAATAAAATTTTGAATGTAAATAGTAATGGTAGACATCCGTGGATTGTTTCTAATGTTAGGCAGGAAATATAAATGTTTCACCTAAGTTCGAAGATAGCTGTAGATTTTTCCTAGATTCCCTTTATCAGATTAAAGACTATCCTGTCCATTTCCAGTTTTATTTTTTTAAATGTTTCTTATCATGTATATATACTGAATTTTGTCAACGTCTTTATTCTGCATTTATTACTATGACTATATGAGTTTTTTATTTTGTTGATGTGGCCAATTACATTGATTGATTTTTCTAATATTATACCAGCCTTGTTTTCCTGGTGTAAATCCCAATTGATCACGCTATATTATGTTTTTATATACTCTTATTTTTATTTGATAAAATTTTGTTCAGAATTTTTCATATTCATGAGGGCTATTTGTCTGTAATGGTCTATTAATATCACTGTCAGATTTTGGTATCAGAATTATGCTAGTCTTAAAGAGGAACTGAGAAGTATTTCTTCCTTTTCTCCTTTCTGAGAGAGTTTGTATGAGATAGACATTATTTCTTAAATATTTGATGGACCTAACCTGTGAACCAGCTGGGCCTGGAATTCTCTCTTGGGTTGCTTCATTTGATATTCAATTTATTTAGCAAATATAGGGTGATTTGGATGTTCTAATTTTTTTCTTGTGTTGGTTTTGATAATTTGTATCTTTCAGGGAATTTATTTATTTCATTTACACTTGAAATTTATTAGGATAATGTTCATAAAATTATACTTTAGATATACTGTAGGATCTGTAGTAATGTCGCCTTTTTGTTCTTAACAGTGGTAATTTGTCTTATTTTTTTCTTGATCGGTCAAATTAGAGATTTACCAATTTTATCAGACTTTTATAAAAAGCTTTTGATTTAATTGATTTTACTTGTCAAATTTTATTTCATTTATTTCTCCTTGTATCTTTATTTCCTTCCTAGACTTACTTTGTGTTTAGTTTGTTCTTCCTGAAATAGCTTTTTAAGTGAATGCTTCCCTGTGTCTGTACAGTTAATAGTATTTGTTTCTTTCTCTCAGTTTCTCATCTTTTCATTTGTAAATGTTAATGTCAGATTTTTGCAGGTGATGGTTATGTGTCATTTGTCTTTTCTCTATATTTGAAATGAAATATTTCTTTTATTCTTTTACTTTACATTTTTCTAGGCTGAGCTTAAGTGTTTTAAAGTTTCAGACCTATCAAACACATGATGTGACTGAAGTTCTCAAGGGAAGAGGAAAAGTTTTCTGTATGTTTGGAAATATTCTTTAGGGTACATGGAAAAACTTTTCTGGTTATATAATATGCAGAGTTTTCTTTGGGTATCTGCTGTCATGGACAAGACTGGATTAAATCAGGACCCCCTTAATTAGGTAGTTTTGATTATTTGATTTGAGAAGAATCATCTACATATCAGGTCATATATTCTAAGGCATTTTTCAGTTATATGATTTTATGAAATTAAATTATTTTTACTTATAAACTATGTAGAAAAGTTTTAAAACTCAATAATTGTTTATGATTAATGTCATTTAAAATTAAAACATTTTCTTTTATATGAACAGTGTTCACGATTAATTTTGAATTGTCAATTAGGATTGGTAAATTATGCATTACTTAAAAAATTGTCTTTTAAATATTTAGAGTATCTAGTACAAAATTGGATCTACAGAAAAAATCAGAGGCCCTTGAAAATATCAAGCAAATGCTCACAAAGCAAGAGCAAGAAAATATAATTCTGAAAAAAGAATTTAAAAATTTAAGTGAAGAAGCAAAAACTCAACAAAAGGAATTGAATAACAGAATTCAAACAACAGTAACAGAACTGCAAAAAGTGAAGACAGAAAAAGAAACTCTAATGACAGAGCTTTCTACAGCGAAAGAGAAGTTATCAAAAGTTTCAGATTCTTTGAAAAACTCCAAAAGTGAATTTGAAAAAGAGAATCAGAAAGGAAAAGCTGCTATATTAGATTTGGTTAGTAGTTTGCATTTACTTTCTTGGGTAGAAGTGATTATTTAAAATGTACTGGTTTTTCTGCTTAATTCACTATTCATTTTTCATACTATATTTAAATGATTTAAAATAGTTCTCATGAGGAAAGGAATTGCTCATGGTATCTCAAGATAATGGGGGGGTGGGGGGGTGGGGTGTGTATCTGTGGCTCTGCAAGGATATTTTCAGGTGAATAAGCAGTCTTTCTCTGTTGCTGGTATAGTGCTAGAATTGGCAAAGACTGCAGCATGTTTGTTCCTGGGGACATTTCCACAAAAAATGCAAATACTAGTTGAAATTTTGTTTACTTTCCTGAAAACAAACAAACAAAAGACCAGAAAAATCTTACTGAGTTTTTTAACTCTGTATACTGTGAACTCTGTTATTCTTTATTGAATATTCTAAAACTCCAGGTAATATTGTGTTTAGACATTCCATAAAACATATTTAAAGTGTAGAGAAAAAGAAACAGTCTTAGGAAAAGCTTAAAGGGGAATGGGGTCTCAGAAATATTTTAACCCAGATTAACACACAGTAGCAGCAAAAATAAAACTCTGTTCTCAATATGAGGGTCAATGGAAGTGGTTAGCAGTATTAAAAGTATGTAATATCAGTGTGTTACCTTTATGTTCCTTTCTGAAGTTTGGAGAAAACATTTGCTATTTTACACTTTTCCTCTTGAGTTATATATGATTAGCTTTTTAATTTATTGTTTTAATATTTTGTAAGTTTCTTCCATATTCTTGAAGCCAGTGTTCTATTTTAAAAATAGTATAAGTTAATTATAATGAAATTTATGACATAAAAATGTGGTTTTGAAGTTTTCTAAAATATTCTTAATATTGTTTAAACTAGTATTTTGATGGTTGATGATAGAAACCCTTAGCATTTTGTTGCCTTCCCCCGTTTTTTTCATTGAAATGTCTCATTTTATCTTTCTTAGTTCATGTACAATTTTAGTTTATCTTCTTGTGTGTATCTTAGAAACCAAACTTCTTAAAGTTTTTACAAATATTTTCTGTGGAATGTCGTTTTCTTTTTTTTTTTTTTTTAAGGAAAAAACTTGCAATGAATTAAAGCATCAGCTTCAAGTGCAGAGAGAAAGTACACTTAAGGAACAGAATGAACTGAAAAAATCACTTGAAAAAGAAAAGGAGGTACGATTTCTTTTTTTAGTAACACAAATGTGCAAAGCCTGGGCCTTTATATCTTCAAAATATGTATAATGAATCATATACATTGCTTAAAAATGTTATTTGTGTTCTACCTACTATTAAAAAGATTTAAGCTAGTTTATAATAAAAGACTTAAATAAAGGAATATAATGAAAAAAGAAAATCTAGCCAACTAGCTACAGAGTTATAATTTGATTATCCAGGATAAGGAACATTATTATGGATAATAAGATTGAAAACAATCTTAATAAGCTTTCCATAAAAATGACCTTTCTTGGGCTCTTTATTTCCTGGACATTTATATTAATGGTGTATTTGATAATGGTTGTGTAACAGCCAAGAGGATTTTCTGTGGTTAATGTTTTGTTAATATAGCATACAAGCAAATGAATAAATAAAGAGTGCAATATACAATTGTTACTCTCTGAAGATGGACCTATTAGTAGCTAGAGTCCACACATGCAACTTTATCAAAGCAGAAAATCTGACGTAATAAAGCCACAACATGGTCCTGACAAGAATTTTACATGATTGTATTCTGGTTGGTGATTAAAAGAAGACTCTTGTGCTGTAGATGCCAGTCCACGTAAAATGCAAAATTATATGGCTTAGCGCCCAAGCTCTGAATTGAGATTGTTCAAACTGACCACATTTTGTTGGGTAGAATACACACTTTCCCCCCCCCCAAATTTTTGAGGGAAAAATAATGATGTGCTACTATCTGGGTACTACTAATTCCATATCTATATAAATGTTTTAAATTCTTTTATTTATGCTTATGCATTTAATACTCTAGGAAGCAGTAACGATATCATATGCAAAATAATACCCTGGAAAATGATAATCAGTTTTGTTGAACGTATGACAAACTTGCCGGAAAGCATTTTCAGCCTTTGAAAAATGACATGTTTCTCTTTGTACCCTTTAGTCAGGAGCTAGCAATCTAGCTGATATTTTTACAAAATTCCTTTATGATACAAAAAACAAGTAATTATATGTAAACAAATACAAATTTGAATTAAAAAATTAAAATGAAAGTTTTTTTCCTGAAAGTTTGAGCTAGAATCGTACATGGAAGCACATTGTACATGGGAGCATATTATACACAGCAAAATAACAGTGTAGCCTGGGTGTGCCGTTTATTAGCTATGCCATTTTGTTTTGTTTTAGACAGATTACTTAATCTCTATGCTTCAGTTTCCTCAGGAATAAAACGGGGCTAATAATAGAATCTGTGTCATAGAGTTAAATAAATGAGTTGATACATTTAAAGTATTTGGAACACTGTAACAAAGTAAATGCTCATACTCTAGTTATTCTTTTATTACTGGTTTTCATAACATAATCGTTATCGTCACTATCTGATTCCTATTTTGCATAAAAATATTTTGTTATGCATGTGGATAAGCTGAGAGATTTATGTCTAAAACTGTTCAAAAGTAACTTCGAATGTGGTCAAATGTAATGCTAGATTCTTAATGTAGAATGCATAAACATGAAAACATGACTTTGGCTGGAGAGGTAAGAGATGGTAATGGTTTATTCTGAGAGGATCCTCATTGTGACTTCTGTATAATGTCTAATTTTGAACAGAAGTATCTATTCAAATTGTAAAATAAGATAGTAGCAAAATAAGCCCCAGATCTCTAAATGAGGTAACTAATGCAATGTACTTCAGTGTTATCATACATATACTTAATTACTTTCCCAAAAGTGCTTTCAATTTTATGATAGTCAATATATAGCTATTCTTTCTGATTAGCTGTGGCCAGTTGGCTCAGTAGCATTTGAGAATATTCTGAAAGACAGTCGACATCCAGCACAGACACTGATGGTGACATTCCTAGTCTCTGGGATACGAGGGAATGCTAGTGTAGTTCATTCAGAAACTCCATCTAAATGTACAGTTATTAAGTTGAAAAGGAAGATAGAATTAAACAAATAATGAAAATTAATCCAGCATCTAATAGTGAATGGTGTCAATTGTGAAAGGAGTATGAGGTCAGGGATTTTTCTCTTTTGTGAAGTACTAATTATTTGTGGCTGACGGCCATGATAGTTCCTTCCTGGAGTAGTGCCTGGCGTGTAGCACTGCGTAGATGTCTTTGGAATGAATAAATGAATGCTAAGGAGATTTTTATTTTTTTTAGAATTCTACTCAGTTGAAATTGGAACTCAGTTCAAAGCAAGAACAAATCTCACAGGCCCAGAATACTTTAAAACAAAAGGAAAAAGAAGAGCAACAACTTCAAGGAAACGTAAATGAGCTCAAGCAATTGGTTGAACAGAAGAAAAAGCAAATTGAAGCCCTCCAAGGAGAAGTTAAAACTGCTGTTTCACACAAGGTAATTAAGATAATAATGTGATTAATACAGGTGAATTACAACATAAAAAATTTAGGATAAGCTAAAAATGTTTCTAAGTTAAATATATGAGAGCATATGATTATATGATGAAATATCTAAGTCTGAATTTCCATTTATTACAAGCATGCTGTCAGATAATAAATCATACTTATTAAGGGAAAATAATCACAAAATGAATATTAAAAATGTTCAGTAGAGTCAGGTTTTATGTAGTTATAATTGTTTAATATTTTAAGTTATATCATAATGGTTTCCATTTTCAACCTATTTTAATTTATTATTGGGCATCTGTTTGTTTGTTTTTTTGTTTGTTATTGACTATGTTTTAATCTTTGTCCAGACCAAGAGTTGGTAAAAGTAGATTGTACTTAATATAAAATATTTGGAACAAAACGACTCCCCTCCCCAGCATTGATATGTGCATAGTAATTAATCCCTGGAGAAAAAAGAGCAGTAGAGTCCCTGAAATGTAGAATAAATGTCATGCCATTAAGAGTTGGGTGTCATGCTACAAGAGTTAAAAGAATATAAATGGAAACAGCCACAAATATATACTTTATGTTGACTAGTGTTTTTCTAACTGTTACTATGCTACTTTATAAAGAGTAGTTTTTTAATAATATAGCAAGAGTAGACAAATTTGCCTATGCTTTTGTTTGTGTTATATATAACCAAAAGTCAGCATGAAATTATCACAGTGCTTATTATTTTGCATACTGTGATACCTTAAGGTCATTTTTTTTCACAATTTACTTGCATCCAAATATTTCTGAGATTTTCAATTTTATGATATCAAAACAGTGAAAGAAAAAACTCAAGTATTTTAGCACATTTTGTTATTAAATTATTAGTTGCAATAACATTTCTTTCAGAAATATTTCATGATTAATATTATGATTAATATTTATTGCTTATATAATTATCCCTTCATTTTTGCAGCTTCAGAATCTGCAGTTGGGATAAAATACTCGGGTTAGAGGGAACAATAAAAAGTTAAAATATTGCCAGGCGAGGTGGTTCATGCTTATAATCTTAGCATTCTGGGAGGCCCAGGCAGGTGGATTGCTTGAGCTCAGAAGTTCAAAACCAGCCTGAGCAAGAGCAAGACCCCACCTCTAAAAATAGCTGGATGTAGTGGGTGAGTGCCTGTAGTTTCAGGTACTGGGGAGGCTGAGGCAAGAGGATCACTTGAGCCCAAGAGGTTGAGGTTGCTATGAGCTGTGATGCTGCAACACTGTATTAAGGGTGACAAAATGAGACTCTGTCTCAAAAAGAAAAAAGTAACAATAAAAACAGTACAAATTAAAAAATATGACAACTATATTTACATGGTATTTACATTGTATTAGGTATTGTAAGTAATCTAGAGATGATTTAAAGCGTATGGAAGGATGTACACAGCGTATATGCAAATATTATGCCATTTTATAGGGACTTGAGCATTCTTAGGTTTTGATATGGGAGGAGGTATCCTAGAACCAGTCTCCCAAGGATATTGAGGAACGATTGCTCTTTGCACAGCTTTGCTAGATGATTCCCTAAAGTATTATAAGGTTTAGAGGAAATATTGGTAGTTCACTATTATGTTAGTATGTGGCTGCTAGAATAGGGAGCACACTTCTCAACCTGGAGGAGGACATCGTTTCAGGGAGTGCTGGATACATACACAGTCATTGTAAATTAGCCGTGGAATTTAGAGTAACTGGAGAATCATTGTAAGGTAAGAACAGTTCAATTTTGTTGAGGAGCAGTGTAGCATCATGAAAAGAAGATAGATTGAAGATCCAGCAGGTCTGAATTGAAATTTTGTAGGATACCATTAGTCTAATGGTCCTAGAGAAATGATTCATCTTTCTGAGCTCAATAAAATAGGGTCATAGAGTTTTTGTAAACATTGAGATAATGTATTTAAAATTCTTAGTATTATGGTTAATGCAATGTAGAAGCAAAACAGTTGTTGGCTTTTATATCATCTAAGAGCCTGTGTATATGCCTCTTAGATCACTCAACCTTTAGTAGAAATGCATCTTTCACATCACCCTGTTTAGTTTCTTTGCTCACTCAAGTATAAGCTCCATGAGCACAGGTCCCATGTTTAACTTTTTTTTATAATTAAGTCATAAACACATAGATCATGTATACATTGATGCCTTTATGGGGTACAATATGCTGATTTTATATACATTTAGGGATGCTTACATCAAACTAGTTAATATAACCTTTACCTCATTGACTTAATTACTGTGTTAAGACATTTATACTCTATACTTACTAGATTTGACATGTACCCTTGCAGTATGAACCATAGGAATGGTCCCACCGTTTACCCTCCTTCCATCACATCTCCCCCCTCCCCTCACAGCTTTATCTATAGCATCTGGAATTGTGCCATGAAATAAAGTAGGTGCCTATTAGTATTTCTTCAGTGAATGAGTGATAGATTGGTGGTAGAAAAGCCTGGGACCTTAATTAAGAGACTTCTGTTGTATCCCAGATAAGAGGGAAAAAAAAAAAAATAGCTTGTACAAAGGCTGTGGCAATAGAAATGAGAAGATGGGATGGATGCAGAGAGGACACAGACTGATAGGAGTCAGGTGCTGACTGCCTGACTGATCTTCCTAACATGATCTCATCACAGCCCATGCCATCTCCCTTTCTGAGAGTTCTTCCTGCAGTTCATGTTCCTGAACACCCTTGTTATGTTGAAGGCCATAACACACTCACACCTTTTCTTTTTAAGAACACTACTTCTTCAACATTTTCTTGCTGTCTTGTTTTCTTTCTGTTTAATTATGGCAAAGCTCTCTGCAAAATACCAATAGTAATCACATTATTGGGCTCTTTGGGCTCATATTTGGGTCTCCACTATCTTTACTCTTAGAGATGGATTCATTCATTCATTTAAGAAAACAATAAAAGCTTATTGCTTAAAAAAAAAAAAAGTTCTTTTGACTTGGAGGAACTCTAATTCATTGGTGGGAAGTTAAAACAAACAACAAAATGCATAAATACAAAGTTTGATATTAGCTTTAACAGTGGAAAACTTCAAGTTCCAAAGGAGAATACAGGAGAATTGACCAGTTACTATTTATCTTTCACAAACTGATTAGTTTTTGCTCTAAACCGGATCTGATTACATTTCTATATTCTTGAAAACCTTTAGTCCTTCAGTGAGTAAAAGTGGAACAACTATACAATATCTCCTGTGATCTAACTTCATTCGGTTCTTTGACCTTAACTCCTCTTGCTCCTCTATTTACCACACACTCCAATAGTTGATGTTCTGTAATGACACTTTTGAAAATTTGGTTAATATTGTTTCCTCTCCTGGAGATGTCTGACTTTCTCTTTTTATAAAACCTTTCAAAATTATGGTAATCATTAAAGGCCCAGTTCAAAATACTAGTTCCTTTAGAAAGCCAATCAAAGTTCTTCTAAGTCCTCATTTTTATTATATTTCTATTTAAGTTGTTGTTTCATTCTTCTTTATATAATACAGTTTTCTTTTTCTTTACATATTTGCTTCCCCATTACATTGTAAACTACTTGTGAGTAAGAGGCCACATCCTATTTATTCTATATTTTCACACTAGGTTTTGAATAAAGTTGGTGCAGAGACAGTTGACTTATAGCATGTTTGCTGGATCTCTGCTCCGTGGCTCCCAAATAATCTCACGCAATATATAGACAACATACATGACATATGAGTTGATACATGAATTATAAGAGCTATCCATACAAAGGTCAGGGGACAGCTAGTGCAATGACTTTAGAACAAGCTTGATATTTTCAAGAAACAAAAGACAACATGGGTTAAAGGTAATGGGAGAAGGGAAAAGTAATTAGAGGTGATCTTAGAGAAGTAGAGAGGGATCAGATTATTTATATACAGTGTGTACATTTGTAGATTATGAGACACCAGAGAATAATACATGTTTTTCTGAGAACAGTTGGAACCTGTTGGAGAATTTTGAACAGAGAATGGTGAGGTTTGACTAATGGGAAATAAAGGATCAAGCAAGGAAGGCATTTGAAAAACTGTTCCAATAATGAGACTAGACATCAGGATGCCACAAACTGAAATATTGGAAGTGAATAATTTGTGAATACGTAATTTTGGAAATTTAGTCATCAAAACTTCTCATAGATGAGATGGTGAAAAGCAATGAAGAGGCTTTGTTCACGCAGGTACTTGGTAATGCCACTCATCAGGAGAAACAGCACCTTTCATGTGAAAGGTTGCTGCCAGGAATTAAGAGTTCTGTTCAAGGTAGGGTATGTGTCAGTTATTAAAGTGGAGATGTCAGGAAGATACTTAGATGTAAGAGCCTGGAGTTCAGGTGGAGGGGTTGGAGTTAGAGACATATATATGGGAGTAATTTGTAAATAAAAGATGTTTAAAACCATGGGTCTACAAGAGGCCATCAGTGGAACCTTGGGATGGGAACTTGGGAATGTTAAGAGATCTAGCAGAAGAAAAGGAGCTAGTAAAATATTTGGACAAGTAATGACCGTTCATGTAGGAAGAGAACCTAAAACATAAGGTGCCCTGGACACTAGATTGAAGAAGATGTTTCTAGAAGGGGGTATAATCAACTATACCAAGTACTGCTGAGAGATCAAGTAAGATGTGCACACGGGTCAGACGAATATTGGATTTAGGAATGTGAAGTTCACTGATGACCTCCATTGCAGTTTCATTGAAGCAGTCTTTTGTTTAAAAGCCAAGTACTTGTATTTCATACTATACATATATTTTAATTATGTCATAATTTGTGCACATCTCCTGAATCTTCTTAAAGACTAAAGAAGTTAAAGGTTTAGAGAAGTTACTACTGTGAAATTTTTCTTCTTCTGTCTTGATATCAATAAAGATGACCTACAGAGATTTCCTGAGTTCTTTAATTTGCAAGAGTAGAAACTATAAACCTCAACACAGTAATGGCTTCTTAATTTCTTTCATGCGTGGTTTCCTTTAACTCAGCCGTGAAGTTATATCACCGGAGGCATCTAGTCCTGCATCCTCCATCAGAATGTAGTTGTTATTCATCTCCTGAGACCCGATGAATATAGTAGTTTCCAGTGAAATGCTTTTTTTCTTTATTTGCTTTTGCAATTTGTGGTTTTTAAATTGAGACCTTGTTGGATTTTGTAATGCTTTGACTTTATAAGGTAAGTAAGTTACTCTTTATTGAAGTGGAATATTAGGGCATAAATGCAGTTCAGCTTGTTCTCAGGAATTTTCTTAGTTGTGTGAATTTCATTTTATATCTGTAACTGGTTTTTGGCATGCATACTGTTTTAAAGAACTACTGTCTGTTTCAGACAGAGCTTGAGAATAAACTACAACAGCAGTCAACACAAGCAGCCCAGGAACTTGCAGTAGAGAAAGAGAAAATATCAATGTTACAAAATAGCTATGAAAAAAGTCAGGAAAACCTAAAACAGCTTCAATCTGATTTCTATGGAAAAGAATCTGAACTTTTAGCCACAAGACAAGATCTTAAGGTAAAGTAAACTATATCATACCATAAAAACTTAGTAAGTTGTTTATATTAAAATAGAAATTCATTAAATAATTCCTTTGTGCCCAAATAGGCAGAGGAATATTAATGTTTGTGGAATTTTATACTTGTTTTAAATTAAATTATTTTTATGTTAATATACTTTTAAAAAAGTTTCGTTACAACAAAATAATGATGTACATAAATGTGGGCATTTAAAAATGGCATATCTATAATAAAATAACTTGAATATATGTTATTTCTATACTGTTAGCTTATCTAAGGATTTTGCTTTCTTTATGTGAAAATAACTTTAAAGATGGGCTTCTATTAGAAAATGTAAGGAGTTATAAGTGTAAACTACTTGTGAAAAATGTAAGCAATTTTACTATCGCTTATCAGACAATACTGTTTTATGTATTTGTCAACTTCTTAAGATTACTGGAATGCCTAATGATTAAAATTAGGAATTATAGCTCAAAATAAACTTAACTGTGATTACATAACAATATATAGAAATTTTTTCTTTTTGTAAAACTATTTGATTAGATAAAATATCAAGTTTATTAAAATGAATGCTATGGAAAAAGGGTAAATTTTAGTGTAACATTAAAGTATCAATTTAAATATTTATGTGCACTCACAAAGGATTCAGCCAGTTTTCTCTCCTTTTTTCTTTTTTTGTTACATTCAAATAACATGCTTTATCTTTCCTATGTTTGGGATTTTTATTTTTTTATTTAACTTACAGTAAGTTTAGTATTGCAAAATTCTGTTGAAAATCACAGAATATTAAAACCTTTTGTTTATATATTACATATGTGTTTTATTTGTAGGCTGTTGTAGGGAAACTTTATGAAGAGGTAAGACTTGACTGGATCCTAAAGATATGTAGAATTTGAATTCACAGTTCACTTAGGGAGAATGGCCAAAGCCAGGAGACAGTTATTAATTGTCTTGCTGGAGGGCTAGTTTAAAAGGTTGGCTCCAAATTGTGAGGTTATCTTAGATGCCTAGCTAAAAAGATTGCGCGTTATATTTAAGGGGAAAAGAGAAGAGTCTAAGCAGAAGAGTAACGTAAAGAAAATAGTATTTTAGAAAACAACCGGGTGGTGGTTTACAGATAGCTCGGATCGGACTTGGGATGGCCTAGTGGTCAGGTTAGCAAAGAAGCTCTCTCTCTTTACTTTCTCCAAAACTTCTAGTGATTAAGGTGTGAATTGGCTAGAACTGAGATTAAAATTCAAGAGAATGGAATAGAAAATGTTAATTGGAGAGAGAGAAGATGAAACAAACAAAAGAGCTGGATATATACCAGGCTGGAAGGGAAGAAATCAATGATGATTAATTATTTGACAAAGAAATAGGAAATGGAGTAAGACTATTTTCATAGTGCCAATATGATGGACATTTCTCTTTCTCTCTGTTGATACCAACATTAGCTAAAGTTGTTATTAAGAAAAAAAATCACATTTAGGTTATTATTTTTTTCTTTACAACACTGTTGAAAAGCAGGGCATGTTTGTGGAGGAGTTTGGATTTTTGCTAGGCAAGTTCAAATGATACTTATAGGCCAGATTAAGAGATGATTATCAATCATCATTTTTCTTGTGCTTCAGTGATGTTTTATGATCTTTTTGTGTATGAGAGAAGGGGAGAGATTGAGAACCTTGTAACATGACACAGTTGTGAGCCAAGGCTGTGTACCAATGGGTAGACAGAGTACACTGTGACCGGCAAGGTAGAATGGAAGACATTTGGCCTGATCTGTGTCTTTAGCCCCATCTGCTGGATCATTTATGAAATACTTAAGTTTGTTGACTGGGTATTTCAAATTGGCTATGCCCTTGTACTATCCTTTGTTATTCACAAATGGGAGAAGTAGAATTTAATTGTAAGTTTTACACCTTGGGCAAAGTGAAAACGCTAAGATAATAAGGTTAGAATTAAAACAAATCCCTCATGTAATTCATCAGACATCAAGAAAAAGTAATAACTAAAATTGTAAAGGTTTTATTGTGAAAGAAGAATGGAAAAACTTGCTTGAATAGATAGAAAGAAGATAGCCACCACAGAACTCTGTAGAGATGATTTTTTTGTTCGAGTAGTATAATGTGACAGGCACAGTAAGAGTCAAGGTTGGTAGATGACCACTTAGGGAATTTGTCTACTCCAGTAGTTCATGGGTTAAAGATAATTCCAACAAAACCATGAAGTGGGAGAGGGTGTTCCCCGAGGGGAGAGGTGCTGAGGTGATGAAGTTACATGTTATATAATAAGAAAGACAAAAGGAATGTTTAAAAATGCGTGACAGTATGCCACCGAGTGACACAGAGGAAAGTTCAGGGGAGAACAATATATCTTGGTATTTTCAGAAAAGACTTCATGAGGCAGTCTGATTTTGAGCTTGACTTAAACAAATTAGTCACTGAGTTTGGAGAGTTTAATCCTTTATAGGCTGTTACTTACACCAGGGGCATTTTAGAAATCTCACAGTGAGAGGTTAGGGGTACTGCTGCTTTCCTGAACATTTGGTCACTCGCCCTAGACTTTGTCAATTTTTTTTCTTTTTATGTAAAATCTCTCCGTCCTGTGACACATCAGTCAGTTCCCTCACGCACTGTGAGTCTTCCGTGAGCCACATTCTGCAGAGTCTTCCTGTGCATCTGGCACGCAGCATTGCTCCACTACCCAGCACAGCTTCCAGTGTGTGTGCCTGTGCTGTGCTGCGGCTAAGCTGGCACATCCCTCCAAGACCACCTTACCCTCCGAGTCTACCTTAGCAGTGTGCTCTATTAATGGCGAGCCCCCCCGATCTTTAAAGAACTGGATGATTTAGGTTTTTCCTGGAAAAAAAAAATAGGCCTCATAGGGTTCAGTGTTCTATTGACAGTCATTGACAATTGAATTTTTTTTTTTTCCAGAAGACTTCTGAACTGGGTTATTGGTAGTGAGTAAACTTACCTTTTTTAGGGCGCTTAGGAATCCTTATAAATAAGAATCCTTTCATTTATTTATTTATTTTTCACCTTTTTTTAATTGAATATTTTAACTAACAGCCTAGCCAGCAGGGTTCCTCTCCTACATTACATTTTGTTTTTTACCTCCTTTTCAAAGGAGCTGTGTCTCTAGAATGAGAGAGATGAGCTTCTGCTGGATCTGCTGGGAGAGCTTTGGGTGGACCTCGTTCCCTGCTGATTCTTAGCACTAGCCCCTGGGAGTGGTAGGATTCCTGCCTTTCTCACTACCTGTGACCATATCTGACCCCCAAATGAAGCCTAATAGTTAAAAAAGCTTGCCCTTACCCCAACTTCAGCTCCTCAAACTATTTGGGCCTTGAAACAGTTAAAACAGTCAATAACTATAGGCTTTACTAACTGGTAATCACAATTTCTACCATGGAGATGGAAAGTTACGGGGATGAGGTGATGGTTCTCTCAAGATACAGCCTCAGAAGTTTGCCTCGGTTTCTTCTTGTAGTTCACTTGATTGAATTGGAAGCTATGAAATAAAATTTTTCTTTTTCTCTAAGACAAAAAGTCTTCCTATTTACTAAAATTTTTAGTGTGGCAAGGGGTATCATAGATCCTAGAGAATGTATATGTGTACATAATATGACATTTAATTGCATCTGTTTTAAAATTATTTCCTTTCCTCTCTCCCTATGACTTTTCTCTCACTGTCTATATGTTCTCGGGGTGTGTTTGATATGATCCTACTATTACGATATTCCTTCACATCACCTAGCCAGTATTAAACATGTGATCAATATTCAGTAAATATTTTAAATATTTAGTAGTAAGTAGGTTATTTGTAGAGATGTTAGAATTGCTTCAGCTTACTAATTATGTTTTACTATAAGTGCTTTCTATAGGCAAGAGAATTAATATTCAGAATTCTTTCTCTTTTACATGATCTTGTTGAAGGGCATAACATGCTGTCTTTTTATAGTATATTGCTTCTACAATGCTGATCTTAAACTTATGTTTCTGTTGAAATTTGCTTAAAAATGACATATAATAATTTGGGGAAATTGTTTTTCTAAGTCTGTGGAAGAGAAGCTTTCTCTGGCACAGGAAGACTTGATTTCAAACAGAAATCAAATTGGAAACCAAAATAAATTGATCCAAGAATTAAAGACTGCGAAGGCAACTTTGGAGCAGGATTCAGCAAAGAAAGACCAGCAATTAAAGGAGCAATGTAAAGCATTACAAGATATTCAAAAAGAAAAGGTATTTCATGTTTCTGACTTAGGTTCAAAATTCTAAAGTTGCAATGGTCTTAGAGATCACCTAATCAAACCTCTTATCCAATACAAGTACCACCTTTATTTTCAATAGCTCTTTCAGATGTATAGTTTCTGACACAACTCTTGTGGTTAATGGAATTGTAAAGCTAGGTAATACTTCTTAATAGCCTCCTTTCACGTGCACCCATTTTTCTTACTGCTCTTTTTCACTTTTATGAACAAATCTATTTTTCACAGCATAGACCCTTGGGTATTTAAGAATAAATATTATAGTCCCTCAAGAATTTTTCATATAACATGTTATCTTAGATGTGTGAATGAGATAATAAAAGAAATAATTCTGAAGTTTGTTAAGAATTCTTAAAATTAAGATCCAGCTTATTTTAAGGGGAAGTAGAATTATATTTTATGTAAATGATGCTCAGTTAAAAAGTTGAAAACATTGGTTTATGACCAATGGTTTACGACCACTACATTTTGAAAAATCAATTTAAATTCTGTAAGGAAGAGGAATTCAGATTCTAAGAAACATTTTATTTTTTTGTTTTGTAGTTGAAATAATATATTTCTATCAGCTGACGTGCACAATCCCTATCGTTCTTGATATATTCTGTGTTGTTCAATTCCTGAAATTAATATATACTTTGAGCCAGTTCACATTTGAAAAATATTTGGGATTTTTTTGAGGGTGGGGATGTTGAAGATGAAATAAAATTTGTAACTTGTGCTTCAAATTTAGAAAATTATGATAGAACTATGGTTTATAGGTGTTTAATTGGAAGGGCTTTAGATCTTATTTTGTTTTTGGCTCTATCGCTAATGGGATTACTACTCTTAAACCTTTGTTCCTTTACCTATAAAATGGAGATAAAAAATATATACTTATTATAGAGATTGAATGTGGTAATATATCATGCTCCTAGCCAGGTACCTTATATAAATGTATTGATACTAATAAAACGGGAGTTGCAAGAGTAAGAACAGTAGTTTGGCTAAATTTTATAATATTGTTACTCTGGCTGGGCACTATTCATTTTATGATGTTAACTGTTTCACCTTTATGATGGTCTTATTATTATTGTTCACACTGTATAAATAAAGAAACACAGAGGCAAAGAGATTAAGTAATTTGCTCAATTAACTTAGACGGAAAAGGGGGAGATCCAGAGTTATAAATAGTTGCAGTCATTTTTATTACACTAATTTTCACTTACGTATCTGCTCTAAAATTATTTTTTAATAAATAATTATTTCTCTACAGTCACTGAAAGAAAAAGAACTAGTAAATGAAAAATCTAAATTGGCAGAGATGGAGGAAATTAAGTGTAGACAAGAAAAAGAAATCACCAAACTAATTGAAGAACTCAAGTCCCATAAACAAGAAAGCATAAAGGTATGTTAGGATAATTATTTTTGGCAATAAAGTTAAAAAAAAAAGATAATTATTTTTCCTGCCTACTGTGTTGCATTATTTTCTTCAGATTAAAATATATCTGCATATATTTGAGTACCTGCTATATGCTAGGCAAATTGTTTCATTTTTGACAAATACTCTTGTATTGCATATGTTTATATACATATTGAAACTATGTTACTTTCATTTTTAGATTACTTAATAAAGCAAAGCATTCCTAAGAGTTTAGATTTCAGTGAAATAATAATCGAGTGAGTTAACTAAAAATTATATTTGTAGATAATAAATTTTAAAATATATAAGAGTTTAGAATTAGGCTTTAAGGGATTCTATTTATTCACCTGGTTTTCTTCCTAATATCCTTGATAATCTCTTGGCTTTTATTTTAAATTTTTATCTAATCTCTTGTTTTTAACATTTTATCTGTTATAAGCATGAATAGGGTGCCAGTTGAAGAAACCTGTTTGTCATTTGCTTTGTAAAATGCCATTCACGTTCTTAGAGAAAGGTTAGATTCTTTCTTGAGAGCTCTAACAATACCTTTTATGTTTGTCAGTGTACTTACCATTTGGTTTATAATTAATTATCTCATTATAACTTTGTTTCTCTGGAGTGTGACTTTTTTAAAGGAGGGGCTGAAATAATATAATTCATCTTTATATGATGTCCCCAGAACCTGACACCATGTGTGATGACTAAATGATGACCCATAAATCCTAGCTAAGCCATAAGAGGGGAAGTAGAGGGTAGAGTTTGTTTTGTATAATAAAAACATACAAACTAGGTACCATCTGAATTAGATAGTTGTTGAGTAGGAAATGAATAATATTGGATCTTTTTAAACACTTGTTTGAAGTAGTGAGCTTTGAGAATCTCGTACGGGAAGTAAAACTTACCCACTTGTGATAAATTGCATAAATGTCAGCTACGTTTTGAAAGGCAAAGGGTGCCAAAAAATGTATGTACATCTTAAGAAAAGAGAAACCTGTGTTAAAATTAGACCTGTATTAAAATTTCGTTATACTCAACATATAACGAAAGATGAATACAAGTCACATTGAACACCTCTTGTAATTTCAAAATACTCAAGTCAAACGTGACTTGGGTATTACAAATTTAGTGTAGGTTTTTCCTTTCTTAAAATGTGTATATACTTTTTGGTACCCTCTGATGATTTATTTTTGGCCCTACTTTTTCAATAGGAGATATCGAATCTTAAGGATGCCAAACAGCTTTTGATTCAGCAGAAATTAGAACTTCAAGGAAAAGTAGATTCCCTGAAGGCAGCTCTGGAACAGGAGAAGAGAAACCAGCAGACACTAAAAGAGCAGGTGAAAAAGGAAGAAGATGAGCTGAAGAAAGAATTTACTGAAAAAGAAGCTAAACTGGTCAGTAAGTTAATGGGGGAATGAGCTTTAAATCGATCCAGCAAGAGGATTTTTTCCTACTCCAAAGTTATGCCTGGAATACTTGTCCAATATTTTAGTTATTAAGAAAGGAGATCTAATTTGTTTAAATAGTTGACATGTGATTGGAAGTGTTTTACTAGGTAATCATATGTTGGTTTGTGTAAGTGAAAATCCAATTGAAATGTAGTTTTTAAAAAACATTTTTTTAGTGTCAGAAATGAACCCACACCTGTGTAGATTGAAGTAAATGATGGGAAAGCTAGGTATGGTGAACTCATTTGTTTGGTCAAAGTGAATGTTGATAAGGGAGAGCGGAAACTTAAGTTTGGAATTACAATGACCAATGTCTACTTTTTCTTCCATAAATTGTGCCTGCCAAGTGGGAAGCATCTGGCTTTCCTCTATTGAATTAAATCCAAATATCCTTGGATAACTTGACCACTAAATGTCTTAGGTGAAGAGTTACAATCTTAAGAAACAGTGATTTGAAGGCTCTGTACTGTTTTGTGGAAGGTTGGTAGAGAAAAGGATGTGTGTGGAGTTGGGAGAAATAAGGAAATGCCAGCTTCGCCTGTAGGGCACCTTGCGATCCCTAACCATGTGTGTTTTTCCTACTCTGTTGAAAAAGAGAAATATCTAAAGTCATGTCACTTTAGCTTGATATTCTAAGAGGTTTGCTAACATCGTGTCCACAATATGGCCTTTGAGCCAGTTCATGTTACACAGATGTTTATGGAATCAGTTTTGTTAGTATGTAATGAAATATAGTCTCCTGCCTCCCTACCGGAAGAAGCAATATTATTTATATTGCCAGTATTTTCAATTCAATAAAGCACTTTATTTTGAACTACTTTTGTAATAGCTACCCCCCACCCCCATTTTTCATTTTTCTTTTTTTTCTTTCAGCATTCTGAAATAAAGGAAAAAGAAGCAGGAATGAAGAAGCATGAAGAAAATGAGGCTAAACTGACCATGCAGGTTACAGCATTAAACGAAAATTTAGGCACTGTGAAGAAGGAGTGGCAGTCTAGCCAGCGAAGAGTCAGTGAGCTCGAGAAACAAACGGATGACTTACGGGGTGAAATCGCAGTGTTAGAAGCAACGGTTCAGAATAATCAGGATGAAAGGAGAGCACTACTAGAAAGGTGATCCATGTCTACTAAAATTAGTTGATTTCCACTGAAAGATTTCCATAGAAGATTGTCATAGTCCACATTATTAAAACAGAAGAATCATGAGAAAAGTGGATAAAGTCTTGCAGATATTTAAGTAGCTATTTAGAAGTTAACCCTTAAAACAATCAGAAACGCCCAAGGGCCTGTTAACTACAGAGGTGTTCAACACAAGGAACTAGGCCTACTGTACTGTTACACATATGTCATGCATGTCTCGTCTGTGAAAACTAGGTCAGCTATGGAGGTTCTGTTACAGTTGAGATTAATGATTACTGAAGTAGAACATTATCTATATTCTAGAAGGATCTTTAAAAAATTACCTCTTTGGAATATATTCTAGATGTCTTAAGGGGGAAGGTGAAATAGAAAAGCTTCAAACCAAAGTCCTAGAATTGCAAAGAAAGCTGGACAATACAACTGCAGCAGTCCAGGAACTGGGCAGAGAAAACCAGTCACTGCAGGTAAGTCACCTGGTAAGGGGAAGCAGTTTTTTAGTCTAGAATTGACCTCTTGGTGAAAGGCATATTTTCCACTTTTAAAAAAATCTCATGTTTTCTAAGTACTTTCTAATAGCTCCTGTCTGTGTAGCAGCATTGCAGATTTTGTGGGTAACTAAATGTAAAGGATGAGCTTCTTCCAGAGGCCTCAGAGATTAATTAGAAAGCCATGTCACCCATGACTTGTCAGTAGAGGGAGAGAATTACAAAATTCAAGAATACCAGAGAATGTATGAGTCAGCATGTATCAAAGATGGGATCTGAATATGTTCTCACAGTCCTGAGGAGGAAGTGACCACTAAGGTTAGAGTGGATGGAGAATCACCAAATGTTAGATATGCCTTTTAAGAAAAAAATTTGATTTACTTTATTTTTTTTTCTGTCATTCAGATTTGTGACTATGGCTACTTTTGGCAATAGAAGTTGAATGAAGTATTTCTGATTTTTAAGATTTTATCCTCTGTGCATGTAGTCAAATTTTTATATAATTCTGGCACCAAGTTAGAAATAATCCATCATTCTTTAAAATGTTGAATATTATAATGCATTAAAAATTTTTTTAACAGATCAAACATACACAGGCGTTGAATAGAAAGTGGGCTGAAGACAATGAAGTACAAAACTGCATGGCCTGTGGGAAAGGCTTCTCAGTGACCGTGAGACGGGTAATGGCTCCCTCACATAGCTGTGCTCCTAGATTTTATTTCTGAGTGACAGTGTCACACCCACCAGAAGAGTCCTGCGTTTGCCAGTTTGTTTTCTTTTAAAAGTCTGTTTATTGGTTATCTTTAATTTATAACCATGGAATAATTAAACTTAATCTAGTTTCTGGTTAGGATGTGTTTACATTTTAGTTTTAAATTCAGTCTTTGCCTTCCTACTGAGTTACTCTCTGGCACAATCATTTTCTAAACGAGTATGCCAATATTAACCTCATATGTTTCAGTCATCATGGGATTCTTGTAAAGGAAAGAAAAGCAGAGAGATTTTAAAAATGCATTTAAAATAATACCATCATGTTATGACTCAAGTTTATAATCCTATTGAAGACATTATGCCTGAAACATTTGATGAATAAGAGTAGGTTTTCATTTAATAGGTAGGAGTACTTTTCTAGCACTTTAAAAATGCCTCCTAAGGTTCTTTTGAGAATTCAGTGATAAATTCCGTATAAAATGTTTAGCATAGTGTTTGATAAATAGGAAACTTTCAATTTAATTTAACAAAGGGATTAAATTAACATACTGAAATAGTCTGTCATTAAGTAATATGCTAGACACTCAAAAACTAATATACCTTCTAAGTGTAGTTTGTGCTGTTCATATGGTTTCTTGTGCTTCTGGTGTAGTTTTTATGCTTGACTTTGTTTAATTTTTGTCATTTACAGCATCATTGCCGACAGTGTGGAAATATCTTTTGTGCTGAGTGTTCAGCCAAAAATGCCTTAACTCCTTCTTCCAAGAAGCCTGTTCGTGTCTGTGATGCATGTTTCAATGACTTGCAAGGGTGATGGGCTACACAACTTCAGAGTAATATTACACTAACATTAGATTTTTAATAAATGTACTTAATAGAGGTCTTGGACTACTATTTGATTTGGCCACTGGTTGCGATACTAGACCAAATTAGAATTCGTATATTTTGGAATGTTATCAAGTAAAACTCTTCTATTTTTGTGAGACTTGGGCTCTTCTTTCATTACTTTCTTCCGTTTGACCTCTTGAACAGCTTTCATGCCAAGTTTAGAATTAGCCAATGAAATGTAAATAAACTTTGGACAGAAAATAGCAATGTATTTTTTTAAATATAATTTCCTTGTTCACAAATGAAGACTACAATTCCATAGCTTACTTCTTCTAAATTTAATGTACACAACGTACATGGATGATGTTATCACTTGTTGCTGTTTTTGTTGCACAATAACATATATTCTCTTTGTGAAGTCATGCACATAACATTTTCTGACTACCTTTTTCTCTTCAATTAAGTCCATAACTCAGTTTCATTGTTACATTATAAATTTACTATTTGGGTGTTCTAACTACAGTTTATCTTAAAATGTAAAATGTAACCATGGATTCAAAATTTGGTTTTTGTTTTTTAACAATACTGATTAAATTCTCTTGGGTAGATTTTATGAAAACCTCTGTAAAATCATTTGCTTAATTTATGGTTATCCCAGAGTTATTATTTCAAAGATTAGGGTTAATTTTTCTTTTTGTGTTTGTCTCTATTTTAAACTCTCACATACTATTCATTAAGAATCTTCCAAAGCTTCCCACCCTCACCTTAGTTGTAGGATGAATAGTAGAACTTGTATAATGTTTCTATTCTTGGTTTCTTGGAAGTGAGAGTTCTTCTGAGATGAGCTTTCATATCATACCCTTATTTTTTTCTCACTAGCATCTTCAGAAAGCTGAATTTGCTTTCTAATGGATCTGCTTTTTGCCTTTATTTGGTTTGACCTTCACAAGTATAGCTCAACTTCACTGTTAGACTGTGTTATAATTTTTCATCATTAAGCTAGTAACTAAAATTGTTATAGTCTTACCTGTGAAAACAAAATACAAAAGGATAAGAAGACATTAAATATTCTATTTTATATTTATTTCTTAGCTAATAGGGAAGAATTTTAAAAAGTGGTAAAACTGACTTAAGTTTAAAATGGGATGAATTTTTAAAAGTTGTAAAACTGACTTAAATTTAAAATGCTTCCGAATTTGGGGTTCCATATCAACTGGGAAATCTTTTAACTTTGCAAAAATAATTCTGTAAAATTACCTTTAAATAACAGCTGGAGAATAGAGTATATCTGAAACCAAACGTATTTAGGATTCCCAAAGTTATAATAAAAACTGAAACAGAATAGCTAAGGACCTTAAGGATAATTAAGGATTAGTCTATTTGTATGCAAAACAATGAATTTGAACTTTAATTTAGCATACATAGTCTTATTAACTTGGAAAATTGGAAAACATCTGAAGAAAACATCTGAAAAAAAGAATCACTAATATTGGTTTATTACTCTTTCTAGAGAAGAAATGTAAAGTTATACATTTGTTCATTTAATAACAATAGCAGAGAAAAATGAGTTAATATTTCACTTATAATCAATAGCTTATTATATACGTTTTCTTTTAAGTATCATGTTGAAATGGAATTATTTTGTTTATGCTATATCTACGTCATATATAAACTAAAAAGAATGCTACATATTCATTTGATTATTTTTTAAAAATTTTTAAGTAAACCCTGATGTCAAAGCTATTAAGAGAACTGATTAAGTCTCAGGACTAGATTCAACATATATCCTTGAGCTTATATAATAAAGAAATATAATATCTCTTTATTAAAAATAATATTGGATAACATAAACTGAGCTATTTATGCATTTTTATATGCTTTTAAATCCAAATAAAGTTAATCCTCTACTTTTCCATATAAATAATAAATTGTGCTGGAAATACAAATATATTCACCACACCACTTTTTTTTTTTTAAGATAATGTCATGAGAATTCTGAATTTGAATATTTGTTCCTTTCATCTCCTAGTTGGATGCACTGCAGGCCTTCTCTGTGCCCCTCCTTCCTCTGACAACAAAGACAGCCATATGTGTTTGAGTGATTTTGTTTTTATCTAACTCATTTCGTAAGTCCCAAATAATTTACCTACTATAGTCTACTATACCGAGAATATAAATGAAACCTCAGATTTTTGCTATCAACTTTTACCAATTTAATGTATTTTTGGAAACACGAGTAAAGTGTTTTTTGTTTCCTTTTAATTAAAAAGTCGTCTTCTGCGTCTTTGTTGGATATACATTTAAGTGTTTGCTGGTACTGTTATAATATCTCGTCAGTGAGCTAGAGCTGCCATGCACAGAGCCCCCACTCTTGACTTTAGTGCAAAGCATGTTGACATCAGGTGTTGGTGAATTCCAAACCCTAGCACGGAAGTGTGAGTTAAAATCAAGTCTTGCTGGTTTGGTGTACAATACATTGTGCCCATAGAATTTTTTTTAATAGAAGATAAAGCTGCTGGTATAGGATTTGTTCATTTTAAAGAAAAAAAAAAAGAGGGAAACAAACACAAAAACCTCAATGCAGTATAAAAATAACATTTTGTTGAACTACCTCTTGATGTGGGATTAACTAGTTGAATATTTTCCTTGTGGTAATGTTAAATAGTAACTGCCAAATTTGTTATTTTCCCATCTCTCTTAAAAAGTCTTTATCATTATTTTATATAATTTTAAGAACTTTAAAGCCACTTTTTTAATGTTGCATTTGCATAAACATGTTTAGCTTCTACGTGGACAGCGAATTCTGATCATATATTTTGATATTCATGACCTATTTGACTATAGCTGTTTTCTTTTGAAAATGCACTTTGGCTACAAAACCGTGGGTGATCTGATCTGTAAGATTTAAATGTGCCATCAGTTCAGTACTCGTAGACATGAGCTTGATGAATGGCGTTCTGTAATTATAATGTGCCACACATTACTGTGTCTTAATTGACCTTTGCCTGAATTTTAATGATCACTTTGTTATTGTTACAGATGTGAATATTGTGCATAAACTTACTAAATTTATGTAAATTGTATAAAATAGAATCAAAAGTTGCTAAGTTCTTTCAGTGTACAAGTAGTGAATTTATTGTACCCTGATGCAGTTATGTACATGACATTGTCTCCTTCCTTGAATTGAATCTCATATCCATAGCTCCTCTAGATACTTTTGCATGAATATTTTCTCATTTAGTTTTCAGATTTATTATTTGTATTGTATTTACTACTTGTGATCATGTAGTTGTGCCTTATTTTGTGAGAGTTTAGCTCAGTAAATACTGTAATTTCTAAACTCAGTGATTGGAAGGTTATTAATTACAAATGTAACTGGTAAATTAC